>CM008339.1:18287157-18299785 GCA_002525835.2 Ipomoea batatas
TCAATTTCTCTTGGTGTGCATGTGGATCCTAAGAGGACTGGGGAAGAGATGACTAATGATGTTTCTTTATAATCCAATTTTCATAGTACCCACTTTCCTAACAAATCTTACTAGAGGTATTTGAAATGTTGTTGGAGTTTAAGAACCTTCACTATTTAATTTATGGGTCACACGTGTGTGAGACCGTCTCACGGATACTTATTCGTGAGACGGGTCGGGTCGGGTCAAAGCATCATGCAAATGTCATACTTTTATGTACAAATTTCATACTTATGTACTCAAATATAACACTAATCAAGAATATAATTTTTGTTACTTATAAGAGAAAAAGTAATACATTTTTCATAATAAGTGATGTTAACAAGAGCTCCTTACTTATAAGGGCAAATATAATACTTTTGTGGAAAAATATAATACTTTTAAATCGAAATGTAAAAGTATTGTATTTTCCTTTAAAAGTATTACATTTACCCTTATAAGTAACAAAAATTTTATTCCTTATTAGTATTACATACATTTGAGCATATAAGTATGTCATTTGTTCATATAAGTGTTAAACTTGCATCCCGACCCGACCCGGCTCATGGTGAGACGGTCTCACACAAGTTTTTGCCTTAATTTATAGTGATTTGGACAATGCCCTACACTTACTTGTAGTGAAATTGAAATATGTAAAAGTTGACCATCCATTAACACATGCAATATAATACATCATAGAAGTTGAACTAAGAGTGCAAGTTTATTTGACATTTTTTTCTAAATTAAATAAAGTAAAATAATATTTATACACTTACTAGTCCATAACGGATATGAAGTATATAATACTAGGTGTCCTAAATCGACTAGTACGTAGTAATCTAAACTATACAATCAAAACTTTGTAATGGAATCAATGACTTGGTGCCAAACACCAAGTATTATATTATTTCACGTACATAGCGTAACCATTTCAAAGTCACAAAAGCTTTAATTTCATCTGTACGTAATTTATAATATTAATCATACCAATGTCTGTCATCTAATTAAATATATAATATGGTTATGGATACTAACAATATAATGCATGTGAAATGCTGAATGTCAAAACCCGTTGATCAGTTAGTTGGCGTCAAACACCGTACCTAAGCTACTGATCCGTAACANAATTTCCAACTTTATAGCATGCAAAGCAAATAGCAACAAAAAAATTGCATATGCAGCTATAAATCAATAAATGACTGTACTTCCTCCTAGGGGAGATTATGAAATAAATTTGAAGTACTTTAATTTCAAGTGTACTGTGCTTTTTAATGTGTATGCAAAAAAAAAAAAATTGCATATGCAGCTATAAATCAATAAATGACTGTACTTCCTCCTAGGGGAGATTATGAAATAAATTTGAAGTACTTTAATTTCAGGTGTACTGTGCATTTTAATGTGTATGCAAAAAAAAAAAAAAAATTGCATATGCTGCTATACAACATTTACTGCTCTAAAACAGGTCTAGTTTAACGCAATCATGTGCTTGAACTCCTTTTACTCGATCCACAGTACAAGTTCTATGACTCAAGAAAAGCATCAAATTAAAGACTTATCTATCTTTGAGTCAAGTAGTTCAAGAATTGAACAACCATCAGTTGTATTTAGAAGGAAAACTCTACTTTGAGGTAAGTAGAAAAAGTGGGTTGGCACCTGTGAAAAGCTAACAAACTTGTGATTGCATCAAACAGTATACAATAATTTGATACTTGATACATGATAAAAATCTTTCGAATCAAATTTGGAGCTATATTGTCAGGCAAGGCTTGATTTTGAATGTTTTGTGGTACTTAATATTGGTGAATGATTATTACTCCGTATAAGAGAGTATATAACGTTTTTTTTTTTTTTTTTTTTTAAATTTATTTATTTATTTTTATTTTCCTTTTTCTTCATTGTGCATTCATTTGATTTGCTTGAAGGGACATTCTTTAACTTATATGCACACAAGGTCCAAGGGGGTGGGGGAGGGGTTGGTTGCTTACAATCACCTGACTTGGAAAGTTGAGGAGTCAACCAAAGGAGAAGGGAGCATAGTGTCATTTTCCAACAAAAAAAAAAAAAGGAAGCCATATATGCATAGATCAGAGATCATAATATAAGCCAAAGTACTACTTGTGATACTCGGAAAAAAAAAACAAAAGTTCAATATCAATATATCATGTTCTAAATCCTCAAAATGCTCCTCATGAGATACGAGCATGAAGCCCGGCATTTCATTCGTATTCCTCAAAATGATACTAGGAAGGTACTGATCAAAATTGATTTTCAACAAGTGTCAAATAAAGAAAATATATGTGCTTATTTTTTCTCAGCTTAGTTCTCGAGATCATTAATTATAATTAAATGAAAATTAAAGGCACACAGTACCATTAAGTATAGTAGTTTTATTTGATTTCATGATCCACTCCCGGGTGTGGGAGGAAGTACATAGTTATTTATTGATTTATTTGTGTAAATTCACTTTAGTTATATATAGCTCTGCTATCAACTAGAGAAAGGTAACCATTAGGCCTTCCTAAAGTTGATTTCAAGAGGGGTATCGCTAAGAACCAAACGCCTCTGTCCAGCTTCCACCGAAATGCCAACATCACGGCAGTTGTATGAGCAGTAATAGCACACATCTGGACAAGACATGAGCTTGTATGCGTTTGTTGTTTTTACTATCTTGAACCAATTGTTTAGAGTTTGTGAACCAGGATTTCCTTTTTCTCCACCTGCTGTTATGTAATGAGAATCATCATACACCGACAGATCCCCAACTATCGTCCAAACATTATTCTCTGGACATCTCGTGTATGCGTCCGGGAATTCAATGTTGAGGTCACTCCATTCACGAACCACACCTTTCTTCGGATCAACTGGGTAGAACTGCATCGTGTTTCCCCACCAGTAAGCATCATCTTGAACCACACTAGCGGGGCAACTCTGAGTACCAGTGGAAGCTAGGTCCAGCCCACCGCCCTGGTCCTGGAGAAGTGGTACAACGTAGTACTTGACACCAACACGAACAATCTTTCCGTACATATCAAGTACCGGGCTTTGTGTGTTTTGTGAGGTTTTTGTGTTGAGTGAGGTTTGTGTGTTATTTGGTTGTAGCACTCTTGCTTCGGAAAGGAAGATTGTCATGAGAAGGAGAGAAAGTAATAAGCTGAATGGTGTCTTCATTTTGAAGATTGATTATTAATTATATTTGTGGAAATAATGTGTATGGTAATATTGGTGTGAGGTGTGGGAAGAGGCATATATGCATATATGGTATTTATTGGCAGTGAGAGCACATTGGTAGAGTTATTACAGACGATGGATATTAATTAAGCTTCTGTGAGTTTGAAATGGTTACGTATATAGTAGGAAGGTGAATGAATATAATATATATATTAGGTGTTAGGCATTAACGGATTGATTTCATCATTAACTGTTTTTGACTAATTAAACAATAAAGTTAGATTATCAGTGGATTCACAATACCGGCCTAGTATTATACACTTCAAGTCAATTATTGATTAATAATTGTACGTGCGCTATTTTAATTTATTGTCAGATAAACAAGACTTAGCTTCTAGCTTGCTCAATTTCTCTTGTGTATGTAGATCGTAATACAATGCAATAATTAAAAGCTTATTTAGGATCAAAGTTTTTAAGTGATTGATAAAGATTATAAGATTCAAGTTTCTATAGATTCTAAAAGTTTTATGACACACCTAGTATTATATATTGTTTGTCGTCTAGGCAAGTAAAAGTATACAAAGTGATATTGAACAGATTTAAAAAAAAAAAATTAACTGAATAAAAATTATTAGTAGAAGTTTTAAGCTTGCCAATTCAACTTTTATTTTAGAAAGTATGTATGTACAGACACTACAATGTAATAGAGTCTGTAGTACTAAAAAAAAACTTGTAAACTTTTATTTTAGCTTGTTTTGTGGAACACACCGTGCTCAGGCATGTGAATCACATTTTTTACGAGGACAGAGGAAGAGATGTCTAATGATGGATATATATAATCGAATTTTTCATATATTGCTAAAGGGAAAATGTGCAAATAGGCCCTGAACTTTTCACGAAAAGTCAATTAAGCCCACAAACTTTTAAAAAGTNTTATGTCAAATTTGATTGAGATGAGGTTCGAACCTAAAACCTTTCTTATAGAAATTAATGGGTAAGTTAAAAGTTAACGGAGAAAAAAATATTTAACGGAAAACTTAACGGATAATCATAAATTAAGGTTAAATTAGGTAATCTCTATTAATAATTAATTTTTTTTTCATTCAACAAACATTTATTTAAGCCTTCATATATATGGTATCAAGAGCGACTACAACATATGTTGTCTACTATGGTCCAAATATTATTTCTTGGAAATCAACTTGTCAGAAAATAGTCTTGTAATCCTCTATAGAAGCAGAGTACCGTGCGTTAGCCAATTCAATGTGGCAATTGTGCTTATGTGGGTATGTAATTTGATGGGTGAGTTGGGTGTCCCTTATAAAGTTCCCGTCCCTATGTTTTGTGATAATCTAGGAGCTACATATATGTCTATCGCAATTTAGTGTTTCATTCTCGGATAAAGCACCATGCTTTGGACTAGTTCTTTGTGCGTCAACAGGTTGTTGATGGTTTTCTAGCTAGTTGTTCATCACATTCGTTCAGGGAGTTAGATTGGAGATATCCTTACTAAGCCGTTGGGCATTAGTTGTTTCTTCACTTCCGGTCGAAGCTTGGTATCTCTTATGCTTCCACCATCTTGCGGTGGCGTTTTAATTAAGGATTAACTAGTCTACTTGTTTTAAAAAAAAAAAAAAAAAACTAGTCTACTTTAGCTTTTCTAATTCTCCTTTTCTATCTCTAGTTGTTATCATTAGAATAGGTATGCTTTTCGTTGTAAGTTATCATGTTCTTATGGAGTACACTCCATAGTGCAAACTCGTTGCGTGGAGTAGTGGTTGGAAGTAACAAAGAACCTCTACAGGAAATTAATACGCTAGCCTAAAGCATTTTGATAAATCAAGGAGATTATACAGGCTTCATAGTGACGAGATGCCGCCATTAACTAATATAAGAATGTTATCTACAAACGTCAAATTAGTAACCATTGGGCATCCCAAAGATGTCACATATGGCGATATTAACCCAGTCCTATTTTTGATGATCAACAAACGAGAGAGAGCCTCCGACGCAGGGATAAATAAAATAAGAGATAGAGGGTCCTCTTGCTTGACGCCCCGAATCAGCTGGAAATAGCCACAACAGATCCCATTCGCAATGATTGAGAGCTGAGGAAATACCAGATTATTTAAAACCAAATTAACAAAAGCAATCGGAAAGCCAAACAGAGAAAGCAGCTCACTGTCGGAGTATGCACTAGCGGAGTAACAAAGCTGAGAAGAAGAAAGGTGTTTAACTGTTTATTGTTCTGTTTATTGTTGAATGAAGAAATTAATTAACCAGTACAGAATATATATACAAGAAGTGGGAAGTGTAAATGTACATAAAAGCCCTTGGATATTTTCCTAACAGTAGCTACTTCATCCTCCAACACTCACGTAGGCAAGGCCAAGTCACCCTATCAAAGGCCCTTCATCATATATAGTTTCACTACCACATTAGATCCATGACAATGCTTATCCAAAAAGTGCGTCATATCAAAAGCTAAGAGCACTTTATCTTGAATGCTACGCCCTTCCCGGTCACGCTCGTTGAAACCGAGTAAACAATATGGTGATGTCCTGGCTCCTTAAGGATTAACTAGTCTACTTTAACCTTCTAATTTTCATTTTCTATCTCTAGTTGTTATCATTAGAATATGCATGCTTTCTATTGTAAGTTCTCTTATTCTTCTGTTATACAACTTTATTTAAAGGCTATTGTTTTTCGTTTAATTTGATTTTGCACATGTTTCAGTTATTTGATAAAACGTTAGTCTTGGGCTTGGATGTGCAATGTAGCAAATGAAATGCGTAAGTAAAAAGAGATAGAGTTAGAGATTTTTATAGTGGTTCGGCTATTAAACCACACGACGTGCTCCCTTGATCACAAAGCCAGGCAGTGCTCGCTTGACAGGTTTTTCAACTTGGTTAGTTTACTCCGCCTCTTTCTACTTGCTCAAGTAGAGTTGGTTGTTGATGATTTGTTTCTTCCTTTCTCCAACTTGAAATCTTGGCTTTTGATGTTCTTGAATAAACACTGGAGCAGTACAAGATTTCTCTTAAAAGCTAGATGAAACTTTGAAGCTTTTATCTCTTTTTACACACTAGACTGATTGCTTGTAGTTTATAAGCTTGTAGCTTGCAATATCATAGATGGACTAGCACCCTCATCTAAATAAGATGGGGTTATATATAGGCAGAAACATTTGTCCTGTTGGAGGGAAGACAAAAATTCAAAACCTTTTTTCTTTGTCCAGTGTGTAATAACCATTTGATATTAAGCCCATGTGAGTGTCAGTACTTTATGGCTGTTTGAACCTTAAGTCTTATACAAAAGGATGACTTTAATGCACCTTTGGATTAGTTCCTAGGACTTCTATTAGTCCAAGGTTGATCACTCACATTTTTAAGGTTCTTGGACTGTCTATCGCACAGAGAATATTCTCTGGCTTGTCCCCACGAGTCATAACTGATGCGTGCCTTAAAGCTTTGAATGATTGACGTTATCATTCTTTCAAGTATCTCCTCAAATGATCTTTCTTTATCATTCGGCCTTGACAGTCTTCAAGTGGTGGGCCCTTCCATGATTCAGCCTCTTCATACCTCTTGGTCTTGTTCTCAAAATCTCATGTCCTCGACCTCCAGGTCTTCAGTCTTCAGATGATTCGTGCTTCATGGCTCGTTCTTGGTTGCTTGACTAACTGATACTAATGTGCATGAGCTAAAGAACACGAAGTCCTATACTATTACATTGATAACAACTTTCACATTGAAAGTTGTATTTTTTAGTGGTTTGATAAGTGAGTGTCGTCCTCTGAGAATGGCTAGGAAGGACTTGAGTAGCAATGGGCTAAGCACGACATCATAAAGTGTTTGAAATCTAATCGAATTGATATATTTGATTGCATGAGATAATGATAAAACAAGTAATTGATTTGAGAAATAAACAATGATAAAGAGGAGGATTTAAATGAAATAGCAATGCACAAATGCTTCTATAATGTTCTAAAGTTCTAGGCTAAACAATGCTTAACAATGAAGTGAGGGAATCAAGTAAATGCCACTCTCGTGGACATTGGCTACCACCAAAATTATAATCTCATTCTCATGGTGATTACACTAGGTGAGCAATTTAATCAAACACCTTGGGTGCATCATCCCTTCCAACTCCCCTTTCTCAAGGCCGGGTAAGTTAGAAATGTGAAAGGTTGGCTATGGTGAATCCCTATTCTCATAGGTAAAACACCAATTCCATACATTTCTTGCATAATTTGGCCATAATATAATCAAACAATAGTCAAATAATTCCCTAATTTCACAATCACATTCATTCTAAAAGCAATGAAAAACCTAGATTAAACAATTTAATTCATGTAAGCATTCATACAAGGCAATTCAATTTAAACCCCTAAAGTATTTAACAACTCATAAGGACATTATAAACTAAAACAATTGGAATAATAGGCAATATAATGAAGTAAAATACAAAAGAAATTTAAGAATTGAAAGAATATGAAATTGAAATTCTTACTTGATTGAATTCATAATGTTTGAATCTGAAATTGTAATGAAATTGATAATTACAAAGGATAATTTTTCTCTAAATCTTCATTCAGAAGTAATGGAATTGCATGGATGGATGATCTAAAGTGTTTGTGGAGAGGGAAACTAAAAGAAGACTTAGAAAATTTGAAAGATACGTTCAAAATAAAGCCTACTCCTATTTATATTGATTAAATTGTGCCAAATAAATTGTCTCCAGGATGCATGATCACGATAGAGCTCACGACGTGACCTTAATCGTGACCAGACTTAAGCCTCGTGGGTTCTAGGACGTCACGTTGCAAGTGCCGGAAAGAGCAGCAACGTCGCCGTCACCGTATTCCAATCTTGATCGACGAATCAGAGCTAAAAAATGCGAGTCCAGGTTTTTTTTTAATTGTTTTGTCGATTGTTCGTCGCTGAATGGCGACGACCTCGCCGGAAAGAGAGAGTCGATTCTTCGCCGCCCAACGGTGGAGATTTCGCCTGAAAGGGAGGCGCACCGGCGACTCTCCACGCCCTTACGATTGTCGGCCAGAAAAATATTAAGTTTTTTTTTTAATTACAGTGTGTATATATATATATATATATATATATATATATATATATATATATATGAAGACAATTTCTGTATAGAATACATACTGACTCCATAGGCATTCAAACATTAAATTGCAATTTCAATAACAATTTATTCTATTTACCAGAATATGAAATTGCAAACTTAACAATTCATACAACTAGGTAGAGAAAAATAGGCTCATGATACCAAATGTAAGTTTATAACCAATCTAGACTAACCTCTAGCCGTAGTTGTCTCTAAGATTGTCTACTGTTGAATATGATTTCTGCAGAGTGTCTGTGTAGTAGAATGTCTCCCACTTGGCTCAAGTTCAACATAGATGGTGTAAAGCAGTAGTCTGAGCAGTGGGGGACCCCATCTTATATAGCCTATAGGGCCATCATTATAGGTTTTGTAACGGTTGTAACGGTAATCGTGACAACCGTTACATCTCACCACATAATGGCTATTGAAAGCCACCATAACTTGCACCAATTATTTTTCCTTAATGGAAAAATGTTACACCAAATTCACTTTCTTGGTGTACCTTAAGACATCGAGGCCTTAACACCAATATATCACTTATACCTTATTTAGACCTGTGAATTCTTGCTCTTCTACTCATACAAAACCTTGTAAGGAATCCTTTGTACACTTGAGTGGTAAACATCATTATGAGAAGATTCGATCTAACCTTAATGATCATCTTGTGATCCTTGCAGGTCAATAACATGAATTCTCAACTTGTCGTCTTAGATTCTAATGGTTCTTCCTGTTGGTCATCTGTAGTTGGTGGAACGCAGTACTCAACTTCAATCTTCTATCTTGGGTGGACAATGCTGCTTTCCTAAAGCGGGATATAAGCCAAAAATTCTCTTAGAATCAACATCTTGAAGCGCTCCATGGTATTTTGCTCCATGTCCCTCATGTACCTTTGTTAATTGCTTGGTAGACCAAATCTTGTTCATGATTAGCAATCTTGCGGTCTTCCAAAATCAATCAACTATAATCCAACTTTGTTTTCTCCTATCTTAGTTAACGGCAAGTCTTCTACGAAAATCCATTGAGACACAATCCCACTCTACTAGGAAAATTCAATGATTGAGTCAGTCCTTGGGTTTACTCCTATCAGTCTTAATCCTTTGATGATTCAGTCTTCAAATCACAAGCTCGATCAGCTACTCCTTGTTCCATTCTTATCACCAAAACCACTTCCTTTAAGTCCTAATACAAGTTGTGGCTTGACGAAGAAAGTACATCCCAAGCACAACCTTATCATCATCTATGGGCACTATCGAAAAGTTCACATGGCCCTTTCAAGTCCCTAGGTGTAGCTCCATTACGCCTCAGGCTACACCATTAAGTGGTTGGGCCTTGGCATTCACTATTTTGAGCCAACTCTCTCCTTTGGCCCATTGTAGACTGAGTCTTTTCGCCTTATCCTTGGTCACAAAATTGTGGGTAGCGCTAGTATCTACCAATGCTTGTGTCGACTTACCATTTACCCATGTTTTGACGTACATTAGACCCTTGCTCGATGCCGTCAATGTTGTTTTGACATTAAGGGTAGTGAGGAATTGGGGCAATCCCATCTTGCTTGTCTCCTCTTTCTTGTGAGACTCAGCCTCATGTTGTTCAACTATTACCGAGACTGAACTAAATTAAAGCTTTGGACAGTCCCTCATTCGATGCGGCTCCTTGCATACGTAGCATGCAAACTTTGACACAAATTGAAGGCATTCTTCTTTTTCTCATATTCCCTCCGTGCGGTGCTCATTTCCCTACTCTTGGTTGGTCTCCTCTTTTGGTTGTCCCTCTCTCGATTTTCGTGCCGCTCTCCCCCACCTATATGAAATTATTGTCACACTTAGTTATACATTTTTAATGATTTATATTATATACAATTTACTTTAATTAAATCCAAAGTTACGAGGGCATATGCAATATATTATTACATTAGATTAAATTAATTCCAAAATCAACTGATGATAGTCTAACTGTTTAGTCAAAAACAATTAATGAAATGAATCCGTTAGGGCCAAACTCCTAATATTATATTCTTTCACGTACGTAACCATTTCAAACTCACAAATGCTTTCCGCTGTAATAATACTACCGATGTCTCATCTGAATTAAATATTCTTCTATGCGTTTGAAAAGTAGGAAAATGACTTCTGAAAAATGTTTTTTCGAAAATGATTTAATTTTCAGTGTTTGATTGCATTCTGGAAAACTGTCTCTGTGTGTATTTAATTGTACATTTCATATAGTTATTAAATGTTACAAAAACTAGAATTATAAAGAAAATGGAGATCAGATGTATTTGATAATAAATGAGCTTTATTAAAATGATAGATTTTAAATAATTACGTACTATAGAATATCTTAAAACTAAGATATTCTGGGGGATCCTTCATGGAATGCAATTAGCAGCTTGCCTAGGTGTCCCGAAACTGGTCGTGGAAAGTGACTCTCAACGCGTGATTAATTTTTTGCGGCTCAGGAATTGCGCCACTGGTAATGTCCGAAACATTATCCAGCGTTGTATTGCTGAGGTGGACGATGGTTTTCAGGAGATTACTTTTAACCATATCTTTAGGGAGCAAAACCAGTTGGCGGATTCTCTTGCCAATAAGGCTTTGGGGCTTCAATCTGGTTATATCCAACTCCATGAACTGCCTGATGAGCTGTGAGATCAACATTTCAAGGATTTAGTGGGAGCTCGTTACCACCGGAGAACCCCCCGTACTAGGAGGAACCACGCATTGTAATTTTTCTAGGATTTTCTCCCTCTGATCTTCTCCTATCAAAAAAAAATATATATAATATCTTAAAACTTTTTGTATAATTTATATGAATCAACAAAAGTTTCATTTGAAAAAAATTTATAGACTTTAATGTTATTATTGATTTTTATAAACTTTTTTCAATATAGAAAACGCTATACAAGTTCTTAACGAAAATGCCACCGCACCATTTCTTTAAAATTACATCTGATTTGTTGATTTGGACACATGGACGGTTGTGATGAATGGTTCTTATTTCTCTCCTGGGCGAAAGTTCACATATATACATATTGATGAATCATTGTTGCATGTCAAAAGTTCACCCAAAAAAAATTGTTGAGTTGCATGTCAATGTGAAGGTTAAAATATATCATTATTATGATTTTGACATTCTACTAATAACAAATATAAATATTATTGCATTAATTTAAAAGTTTTGTAGTACAACTGTTGTAAACAAATTTTATAAAATACCATATATAAATTATAAAAATTTGCAAATCTAAAATAATACTACGTAGTTATTATTTAAATATTATGAGCCCAAAACAAATTAAATTAATTTACGTTAATAGCACAACTGAAGAAAAACTAACATAAAAATGAACTAATTGAACTAAATTACAAAAAAATATATGACTCATTTTTTTACAATTATCTTAAAAAGATCTAGATGTAATATGACTTATGTAATTATTTTATTATTAAAATAAATATTGGAAAATGAGAAATAATTTAATTTGTAATTATTATAAAAATAAATCGAATGACCAATGTTTAACTTAATTACCATACTAATTATTAGAAATTATTATTAGTCAATTACACTAATATACGTGTAGTTATACTTTTATACCTTAAACTAGTTTTTTTCACGCGCGTTGTGCGAATAGCTGAATAGGATAATGCCCAATATTTATTTTTAAATAAGTACTTCAAAGTATATCAATACAAGATTATATATGAGATCTTCATGCATAGGTAATTGAATGTTGAATTTGTTTATTTAAATCGGTAATCCAAAGTATATGAATGCAAGATAATATATGAGAGATTGATTATAATTGTTACCAAAATAAATGTTTGCAATTTTGTAAAAAATGATAGTCAAAATATTTGGTCTAAAAATGATAGTATAAATAAATACTACTTTTGGTTATAAAAATTTATACATTTTAAATCATATTAATAAAGAAATACGATTTACCTTTAAAGTGAACAACAGTACGTGATGTAGTCCAAAAAATATTACGGGGTAGTTTCTCGCTTCATCAATTTATTGCGTTATTTGAATATCTTCTTTGTCAACAAATCCTCCATAAGTAGTTAATATGATTGGTTTCAAATTATTTTTTTTTAAATTTTTTCTATGTTATTAATAGAATACTTGGTAAATAATTTTATAACATTATACAGAATATTTAATTACAAGATAGTGTAAAAGAAAACAATGAATAATGTAGTGAATATAATTAATTAATGAATTTGAAAGTAATGAATTTTTGCATTGTAGAAAATGAAGACAATATAAGTAATGAAATTATATCTCTTTTTATTTTTTTTTTATAATG
>CM008339.1:18299810-18311308 GCA_002525835.2 Ipomoea batatas
CCATCTCAGTCTTTTGGAAATGCGGATATCTGTATAGACGGACATTAACAGGCTTCGAACCCGGGATTAGATGGATCTTATGGTCTTGCAAACGGCGAGGGGGCAAACTAGATGGCTCACTAAATAGTGGTTCAAACTTTTCCAGGGTATATTGCACCTCTAATGGAATGTCAGTAGGCCATGCAAATTCCTTGTGCGGCAATTCTGCTTCAATTGAAAACAACTCAAAACACCCATGAACCTCATCTTTAAGTAACAGAGAGTGGAGATGTGCAGCTGAAATTTCCAATGGACGAGGTGTTGTATCACCCAACAACTGCACATTTTTACCCAACCATGAAAATTCCATAGAAACTTTAGCATAATTATGTGTAATATCCCCAAGGTCTTGAAGCCACTGGACACCTAAATAGAGTGCCATTTAAATATAAGGGAACCTGCTCACAATTCACTATGCAACGTAGAGAATCACCATTTCCAATATACACCCGAAATGGCGGAATAGATTTCACCTGAAGATGTAATTGCTCTGCCACTACTGGTTGGATAAAGTTATGAGTGCTTCCGCCATCAATCAAGACTCGAACTGGTTTGCCATCAATAAGGCCTTGAAGACGCAAGGAACGAGGAGTGCCTGGACCTGCCATCGAGTTCAAACTCGAAATATCACCAGAGAGCGATTGATCATCTACCGTTTTGTTCTGTTCAGCCACAGCTTCATCTTCGGAGCAAAATAATAGTAATGATGGATTTGGGCATTTATGGTTCTTTGTCCATTTGCTGTTACACGTATAGCACCCCCCACGGCTGAGTTTAGCTTGCTTCTCTGCTGGTGTCATGGAAAGGACAGGTAAAGGGTTGGAGTTTGATGGGTGACGAAAAGCATTGTTGGACTGTAGGGGCCGTGGATTAATGATAGGAGAACTGGCTTCTAGAAATGCATGAGCCGGAATACCTTTGGAATATCCTGGTCGAGAAGGTGGAAACACAACAAGGAGGTCCGAATGTTGGGATTCAATTTCAGCGGCCAAGACAAACGTTTGAACCAAGGTCGTCTGTGGTCGCGCTCGCTGTATTTCTCTGCGAATTGTGGATTTAAGCCCCGCAATAAACATAGATATCAAAACTGTTTCAGGGACATTAGTTACTTTGTTGAGTATTTTTTCATACTCTGCCCGATACGCCGCCACACAGTAGTAATTTGCTGCAACTTAAACAAACGTCCTGTAAAGTCTTCAAAATAGAGTGGATCAAAACGAAGCTTGACTTGTTCCAAAAAATCATCCCACGAACGTAGCAAGCTATTACTTTTCATCCAGCGAAACCATTCTGAAGCTTCACCGTGAACCATAAATGCAACGCGAGAGAGACGTTGGTCAGGAGGCACGTTATGATATTCAAAGAATTCTTGCGACTGAAAAATCCATGCATGTGGGTCCTTTCCATCAAATTTTGGAAGATCAATCCTCAAAAACGGTTGTTGGCCTATACCAAGGGAATCTAACTGATCAATTCTCCGTGATGGTGCAGTAGTATGAGATGGCAAGAAATGAACATGATTAGAATTAGTTGTTTGTTGTTGGGACGTGTGGTGAGTTTGAAGGGAATCAACGGTTTAGGTTAAGGCATGTATGGAACGTTGAAGAGCTTGCATGGTCTGGAGGTGATAATGGCTATGGTCCTCAATTTGTTGGCGGATTTCGGACAGGGGTTCTGCCTATGGTGGCGACTCGAATTGCTCTTGTGAGGAATTATCGGTAGCCATGGAATCAAATGACAATGAAAACACCAGATGATACGCGTCGGTATCGAAGAACTTTTCGAGCAAGTTCAAGCTCCACTTCGTGACTTCGAGTGCACGAGAACTCCAAAGTTGATTAATAAAATCAAAGAAACAATTATGAAAACTCTGAATAATAAAACAAATGCAAAACTTCACCACCTTATATATGCAAACATTAGGACATGTGAATTGGAAAGAAAACAACTCTTACCATGCAGAGTAAATTATTGTACCAAAACTATGGAAGAAAATAAAATGAAATATTGAGGCATGATCCTCTGAACCAAAATAATAGCTTTTCCTTGTGAGCAAAAATCAGCCATAAACAAAAGATTGATCCTTCTTTTCCTTACTAATACGAGTTGTCCTTCGCGGCTCGTTCGGGTCTTCCGGTGCTAGTTGTGCGGTTGTATCAGCATTTTGATAAATCAAGGAGATTATACAAGCTTCATAGTGACGAGATGCCACCATTAACTAATATGTGTAAGTAAAAAGAGATAGGGACAGAGAAAGCAGCTCACGTAGGAAAGGCCAAGTCACCCTATCAAAGGCCCTTCATCATATCTAGTTTCACTACCACATTAGATCCACGACAGTGCTTATCCAAAAAGTGCATCATATCAAAAGCTAAGAGCACGTTATCTTGAATGCTACGCCCTTCCCGGTCACGCTCGTTGAAACCGAGTAAACAATATGGTGATGTCCTGGCTCCTTAAGGATTAACTAGTCTACTTTAACCTTCTAATTTTCCTTTTCTATCTCTAGTTGTTATCATTAGAATATGCATGCTTTCTATTGTAAGTTCTCTTGTTCTTCTGTTATACAACTTTATTTAAAGGCTATTGTTTTTCGTTTAATTTGACTTTGCACATGTTTCAGTTATTTGATAAAACGTTAGTCTTGGGCTTGGATGTGCAATGCAGCAAATGAAATGTGTAAGTAAAACGAGATAGAGTTAGAGATTTTTATAGTGGTTCGGCTATTAAAAAAACCTACTTCACTCTTCTTCACAACTTGTGATGGATTGCATTGATATCTCCTTTCTTAGTACAATAAACCACACGACGTGCTCCCTTGATCACAAAGCCAGGCAGTGCTCGCTTGACAGGTTTTTCAACTTGGTTAGTTTACTCCGCCTCTTTCTACTTGCTCAAGTAGAGTGGTTGTTGATGATTTGTTTCTTCCTTTCTCCAACTTGAAATCTTGGCCTTTGATGTTCTTGAATAGACACTGGAGCAGTACAAGATTTCTCTTAAAAGCTAGATGAAACTTTGAAGCTTTTATCTCTTTTTACACACTAGATTAATTGCTTGTAGTTTATAAGCTTGTAGCTTGCAATATCATAGATGGGCTAGCACCCTCATCTAAATAAGATGGGGTTATATATAGGCAGAAATATTTGTCCTGTTGGAGGGAAGACAAAAATTCAAAACCTTTTTTCTTTGTCCAGTGTGTAATAACCATTTGATATTAAGCCCATGTGAGCGTCAGTACTTTATGGCTATTTGAACCTTAAAGTGTTCGGACAATTTGTCTTTTTGTCTTCTACAAAAGGACATGAATTTAATGCACCTTTGGATTAGTTCCTAGGACTTCTATTAGTCCAAGGTTGATCACTCACATTTTTAAGGTTCTTGGGAATTGGATTGTCTATCGCACAGAGAATGTTCGCTGGCTTGTCCCCACGAGTCATAACTGATGCGTGCCTTAAAGCTTTGAATGATTGACGTTATCATTCTTTCAAGTATCTCCTCAAACGATCTTTCTTTATCATTCGGCCTTGATAGTCTTCAAGAGGTGAGCCCTTCCATGATTCAGCCTCTTCATACCTCTTGGTCTTGTTCTCAAAATCTCATGTCCTCGACCTCCAGGTCTTCAGTCTTCAGATGATTCGTGCTTCATGGCTAGTCCTTGGTTGCTTGACTAACTGATACTAATGTGCATGAGCTAAAGAACACGAATTCCTATACTAATGTGCATGTGCATGAAATTCTTACTTGATTGAATTCATAATGTTTGAATCTGAAATTGTAATGAAATTGATAATTACAAAGGATAATTTTTCTCTAAATCTTCTTCAGAAGTAATGGAATTGCATGGATAGATGATCTAAAGTGTTTGTGGATATGGAAACTAAAAGAAGACTTAGAAAATTTGAAAGATAAGTTCAAAATAAAGCCTACTCCTATTTATACTGATGAAATTGTGCCAAATAAATTGTCTCCAGGATGCATGATCACGATGGAGGTCACGGCATGACCTTAATCGTGACCAGACTTAAGCCTCGCGGGTTCAGGACGTCACGTTGCAAGTGCCGGAAAGAGCAGCAACGTCGCCGTCACCGTCTTCCAATCTTGATCGGTGAATCAGAGCTAAAAAACGTGAGTCCAGGTTTTTTTTTTAATTGTTTCGTCGATTGTTCACCGTTGAATGGCGACGACCTCGCCGGAAAGAGAGCCGATTCTTCGCCGCCCAACGGCGGAGATTTCGCCTGAAAGGGAGGCGCACCAGTGACTCTCCACGCCCTTACGGTCGCCGGCGTGAAAAATATTAAGTTTTTTTTAATTACAGTATATATATATATATATATATATATTTTTTTTGGTTCAAATGCGGCAGCGAGCTCCGGTGCGGTCATGCGGCCTAATCTGCACCGTCCAATTTCATTAATCCTACTGAAATTTGCGTATGTTTAAGTGGGGTTATTATGGTAATTTTAGTATTTATATTACGTGGATTGGAATGGTGCATTTTAGTACATAGTGTGGTACGTTTGAATACATGTTGTGGAGCATTTTATTACGTATGTTGGTGCATTAACTGTGTTGTGGAATGGTGTGTTTTTGTCTATTCGCTGGTGCATTTTCATACATAGAATGATGTGTAACTGTGTTGTGGAATGGTGTGTTTTAATATGTCGCCGGGTGCATTTTAATACATTGAATGGTGTGTATTTTAACACATGTGTTTCTAATAAGTGTGGTGCATTTTAATACGTAGAATAATGCATATTTTAGCACATGTTTTCTAATGTGTAAATAGTGTATGCTTATAATCTGACATGAGGCAAATTGTGGTACATTTTAATATGTAGAATGATGTGTTTTAGTAAGTATATTGATGAATTTTAAGTGAATAGGTGTATTTGGTATATTGTGTGGAATGGTGTGTTTTATCAATTCTCTTGTGCGTTTTAGTACGTAGAATGGTGTGTTCTGTAACATATATATATTGCGCGTTGATTTGATGAATCGATATGATCTAATGGCTGAAAATAGGCCGCACGGCCACACCTAATGACTAGGCCACACCTGATTATGACTATATATATATATATATATATATATATATATGAAGACAATTTCTGTATAGAATACATACGGACTCCATAGGCATTCAAACATTAAACTGCAATTTCAATAACAATTTATTCTATTTACCAGAATATGAAAATGCAAACTTAACAATTCATACAACTAGGCAGAGAAAAATGGGCTCATGATACCAAATGTAAGTTTATAACCAATCTAGACTAACCTCCAGCCGTAGTTGTCTCTAAGATTGTCTACTGTTGAATATGATTTCTGCACAGTGTCTGTGTAGTAGAATGTCTCCCACTTGGCTCATGTTCAATATAGATGGTGTAAAGCAGTAGTTTGAGCAGTGGGAGAACCCTTCTTATATAGCCTATAGGGTCATCATTATAGGTTTTGTAACGGTTGTAACGGTAACCATTACAACCGTTACATCTCACCACATAATGGCTATTGAAAGCAACCAGAACTTGCACCAATTATATTTCCTTAATGGAAAAATGTTACACCAAATTCACTTTCTTGGTGTACCTTAAGACATCGAGGCCTTAACACCAATATATCACTTATTCCTTATTTAGACCTGTGAATTCCTACTCTTCTGCTCATACAAAACCTTGTAAGGAATCCTTTGTACACTTGAGTGGTAAACATCATTATGAGAAGATTCGATCTAACCTCAATGTTCATCTTGTGATCCTTGCAGGTCAATAACATGAATTATTCTCAACTTGTCGTCTTAGATTCTAATGGTTCTTCCTGTTGGTCATCTGTAGTTGGTGGAACGCAGTACTCAACTTCAATCCTCTATCTTGCGTGGACAATGCTGCTTTCCTAAAGCGGGATATAAGCCAAAACTTCTCTTAGAATCAACATCTTGAAGCGCTCCATGGTATTTTGCTCCATGTCCCTCATGTACCTTTGTTAATTGCTTGGTAGACCAAATCTTGTCCATGATTAGCAATCTTGCGGTCTTCCTAAATCAATCAACTATAATCCAACTTTGTTTTCTCATGTCTTAGTTAACGGCAAGTCTTCTACGAAAATCCATTGATACACAATCCCACTCTATGAAATTATTGTCACACTTAGTTACGTTATACATTTTTAATGATTTTTAATTACAAAATTTTGTGTAAGATGGTCTCTCATAGATCTTGGGTTGTGAAATGATTTTATTTTTTAAACTTTCAATTTATTAAAGCAAAATCAATATGTACAAGTCAGGAAGAGTAGGCCAGAAGTTCAAGATAAACCTACAAAAATTAACAAATAATGTCTAAGTAATAAAGGCACAATTTTAACAGCACTTAGACAAACTAGGCTTAAACAAAACTAAACCTAGTCTAAACAAGAAAAGGACCTTGTCTAAGCCATACCACAAAATAGCCCTTAACCAAGAATGCCCCATTTTTTTTCAAAACGGCAACTCTTGGAGTAGCCCCAATTTTGCCAAAACGGCTGCTCTTGAAGTATGTTAGAAATTTAGAATGACCGAAACAACTCAAATGTCAAGCAAACTAAAAGTATCTGTAGATTGCTTCTTAACAAGTATTTAGTTTCTATTCAAAAAATAATTATTTCCTCAAAAGTGTTATCTTTTTTAGCTAAATAATAATAGTTTTTGCATGGTATTAACATGTTAACGAAATTGTAATCGAAAGTGACTTGTAAAGTTAAAAAATAAATACTTTTAAATTTTATTTTAATTAGCTAAAAGAAATCATCAAACTCGTTTTTAAGATCAAACTCACAGAATCTCACACAAGACCAGTTGGTATTTTAATACACATCCATCTTTTGGTTTTTCTAGATTCTTAATTTCATAGTAATTGATTAGAGATGATCAACAAAGATGAAGAAAAATTTGCTGAAACTAAATGGGTGCTACTTTATTTGACTAAATAAATTAAAATGTCTGTACAATCACTAATCAACGATTTTTTTTTTTCAAAAAGGTATAAATTAAGAATGATTTATATTATATACAATTTACTTTAATTAAATCCAAAGTTACGAGGGCATATGCAATATATTATTACATTAGATTAAATTAATTCCAAAATCAACTGATGATAGTCTAACTGTTTAGTCAAAAACAATTAATGAAATGAATCCGTTAGTGCCAAACTCCTAATATTATATTCTTTCACGTACGTAACCATTTCAAACTCACAAATGCTTTCCTCTGTAATAATACTACCGATGTCTGATCTGAATTAAATATTCTTCTTTTAGGATGCGTTTGAAAAGTAGGAAAATGACTTCTGAAAAATATTTTTTCGAAAATAATTTAATTTTCAGTGTTTGATTGTATTCTGAAAAACTGTCTTTGTGTGTATTTAATTGTACATTTCATATAGTTATTAAATGTTACAAAAAATAGAATTATAAAGAAAATGGAGATCAGATGTATTTGATAATAAATGAGCTTTATTAAAATGATAGATTTTAAATAATTACGTACTATAGAATATCTTAAAACTTTTTGTATAATTTATATGAATCAACAAAAGTTTTATTTGAAAAAAATTTATAGACTTTAATGTTATTATTGATTTTTATAAACTTTTTTCAATATAGAAAACGCTATACAAGTTCTTAACGAAAATGCCACCGCGCCATTTCTTTAAAATTACATCTGATTCGTTGATCTGGACACATGGACGGTTGTGATGAATGGTTCTTATTTCTCTCCTGGGCGAAAGTTCACATATATACATATTGAATCATTGTTGCATGTCAAAAGTTCACCCAAAAAAAATTGTTGAGTTGCATGTCAATGTGAAGGTTAAAATATATCATTATTATGATTTTAACATTCTACTAATAACAAATATAAATATTATTGCATTAATTTAAAAGTTTTGTAGTACAACTGTTGTAAACAAATTTTATTAAATACCATAAATTATAAAAATTTGCAAATCTAAAATAATAGTTATTATTTAAATATTATGAGCCCAAAACAAATTAAATTAATTTACGTTAATAGCACAACTGAAGAAAAACTAACATAAAAATGAACTAATTGAACTAACTTACAAAAAAAATATATGACCCGTTTTTTTTCAATTATCTTAAAAAGATCTAGATGTAATATGACTTATGTAATTAGTTTATTATTAAAATAAATATTGGAAAATGAGAAATTATTTAATTTGTAATTATTATAAAAATAAATCCAATGCCCAATGTTTAACTTAATTACCATACTAATTATTAGAAATTATTATTAGTCAATTACACTAATATACGTGTAGTTATTCTTTTATATCTTAAACTAGTTTTTTCACGCGCGTTGTGCGAATAGCTGAATAGGATAATGCCCAATATTAATGAATAATTTTTATTGTAGAAAATAAAGACTATATAACTAATAAAATTATATTTATTTTTTAATTTTTTTGATAATGAATAATTTTAATTAAAAGAATTTAATTATTAAATTTGTATGAATTAATATAGTCCGTAATTATATTGAGCATAAATTATTAAAACTATGAATCATTACCATTATTTTGAGTACAAATCATTCTTTAATATAATTTTAAATATTTTATGATATTATGAGTATAAATCATTACTATAAATAAAAATTAGGTAATTATATTAATAATTAATTATTAAGGTAAGTATTTCCAAAAACAAATGTAAGTATAATTTATTTTGTGCTAATAATATTTATTCAAATTATTATTATTTTTGTAAATAATAATTAATAAATTATTATTTATTTATAAAATTACACAAAATTTCCAATGAATTTTCTCATTTATTACGCAAAACTTGTTTCCATTATTCTTACAATTATAATGATGATTTAATTATTCTCAAAATTTGGTAAATAAAATTTTATTACCAATTAATTAATAATATTAGTTTGGGCTGGAAATTAAACTTGAAGAAAATGATTTTACTTTTATTTATTGTATAGATTATAAAAATTATGTCATTTTAGTAATGGAAAGAACGATCGTCGCAAGGTCTATCACCAACCTCAAACGGCAAATCTATCTTTGCTCAAAAAATTGCAACAAAATTAATTTTTGTTGCCGATTCCATCGCTATAGCACAATAGACATGTAGGGCATCGCA
The DNA here is from genome assembly GCA_002525835.2 of Ipomoea batatas. NCBI lineage: Eukaryota > Viridiplantae > Streptophyta > Magnoliopsida > Solanales > Convolvulaceae > Ipomoea > Ipomoea batatas. The sequence goes on from CM008339.1 coordinate 18,309,006, forward strand.
TTTTTTGTCGCCAACATATCAATATATTGGCGACAGAATTGATTCCATTGTCCCATTCTGTAGCAAAACTAAACATTACTTCAAAATTTAAATATTTTTGCGATGGAAAAAATACACATCGCAATTTCCGTCGTTAGCCTCCGTCATCAATTCCTTGGTGCAAAGATTACGTGGGAATATTTTCCACTTTGCGCCAAATATTGCAACGGAATTTATTCCCGTTGCCGATTCTGTCGCAAAACCGCGACGAAACCTTCTGTCGTTGTCTTATCTGTCGCTATTGTGGTGACAGAACTTAATTTCATCGCAAAATCCGTCACCAAAATGTGGCGCCAAAATTTCCCAAGTTTTTTTCTGACTTTGCGCCAAAAATCGCTACGGAATTAAATTATGTCACCATTTCCGATGCAAAATCGTGACAGAACACGTTCCATCGCAGAAACCGTTGCGAATCGACAACGGATTATGTTCTATCGCAATGTTTCCGTCGCAATTCGTGATTTTTCTTGTAGTGAATTGAACTAACTTACATATGCGAAGTTTGAAAAAAATATAATATATGTTATTGGGTAATTGTTTGACATTTAAATATAATGTTATTAAATTAATTGAAATTCACATATTTAAAGAATGATTCATCATCTCGAGATCTATCAATTTAAAATGGAGAAGAATAAGAGATAATAGAACTTAAAGAAATAAATTTTCAATAAATTAGTTAAAAACATATCATAGATATACAAATATTGAACCACAAAGTCTATTATGGACTTCATATTTAAATGATGATCTAGAGATGTTTTGATTGTGCTACATTTATGGTTGGAAAATATTTAGAAACAAAAAACTAAATGGTTTATAGACATCTATTACTATTTATGATAGCAAACAAAAGTTGGGAAAAATTTGTGTGTGACCGTCTCATGGTTTCAATCCGTGAGCGGGTCGGATCTTTAATTAACGATGTCAAAGATCTGGCCCATTAATCAAATATTTGGTCCATTAGTCAAAGATCTAATCCGCCTTATGGATTGAGACCTGTGAGACGGTCTCACACAAGTGTTACTCAAAGTTTAAAATATCACCAAAGTTGATTCTGAAACAAAACGCAGATATCAATGTAAAATTTTAAAATAAGAATGTTTTATCATGCGATGAAAAAAATTATATAATATTTATCAATATCTATATAATAAAAAAAATATCAATTTCTCTTTTTATCCATTTATGTAAACATATATTATATATATTTATAGTATATTGTACAATATGAAAATATATACACATTTTTTTTTATAGAATTGTGATTGCTATCGTAATTATACATGTTAATTACTACAATGATTACTTATTAAAAATTATTTTAAAATATATCTAAACTCATACTCATAATTAAAAATTTAAAAATATTTAAAAAGTTGTCTAAATATGTAATATAGTTAGGAACTACATTAATCCATATAAATTTAAAAATTAAATTCTCTTAATTTGTAAATTTAATTTTCTTAATTATAATTAAAAAAATATAAAATATAATTAAAAATAAAATTATAAAATTAACAAAATGTGTATTCATAAATATTTATATTTTTAAAAATGCATACATTTTTTTTTTGAAAATGCATACATACATATACTTATGCAATATATTAATCATACAAAATTAAAATGCTATATATATATATATATATGTGAAATACGATTAGGAATAATTCAATTTAATTATGTAAATTTTTCTTTATAAATTTATATAAATATGTACATGATTAGAGATTATATTAACCATACAAAATTTTAGTTTTGTATGTTATGATAATAGATACTTGACCAAATATATGAAAATTCAACTATATTATTATATTGTACATTTTAATATATTTTTATTTTTAAAATTTTTTATTTAAATTCATAATAACAAAAAAAAATTCGTGCATTGCACGGGTAAAACACTAGTATATATATACACACACAACAAGGTTGGGAATTGAATCATGTGCTCCATCCAACTAAAAGCCTAAGCTAATAGTTGGACTGCACATTTATGTTTATATATTATATGCTCAACAGAGGGTTGGTAAAACATTGAAATATAAGGTGAAAATGAGTAGGGTTAATTTAATAAATATTACAAATTTAAAATTTAAAATTTTGCAATAATTATAAAATTCACAATGTTTTTCTTTATTAGTAAAATTCTCAATCATTAATAAACATAGTTAACTTTTAAGCCAATCCCATATGGGAGAGCCATTACATGCCATTTGAGCACAAGGATAATGGCAACCAAGCACAATTTGTACACA
>CM008339.1:18311724-18327815 GCA_002525835.2 Ipomoea batatas
TATATTTGAGAAAGCATTATGTTTTCAAGAAATAATCAATAGTACAATCTTTTAAAATCCTGGCTCCGCCCCTGATGGTGAGACGGTCTCACACAAGTTTTTGCCATCTAATTATACGGTCAAAACTTTGTAATGTAATCAATCAGTTGGTGCCAAACACCAAGTATTATATTATTTCACGTACATAACCATTTCAAAGTCACAAAAGCTTTAATATCATCTGTAATTTATAATATTTAAAAAAAAAAAAAAAAATTCACCGGGTCTTTCTCCGTCTGTTTAACGGTCCGTGTTCACCTGCATTCACTCCGAGAGGTATAGAAACTGACTCAGGGAAAATCGTCACTTATCACTTGTCACTTGAAGAGTCATTTCCATTTTTGGTCCTACTGTTATTAGGGCATTGCCAATTTTAGTCCACTTCATTAATTTTTTCCACATTGCGGCCAATCTTATTTAGTCCTTGCCACTTTTAGTCCACCATTAAAATTTTTGTCAAATAACCGTCCAAAATAGGGGTATTTTGGTCTTTTCATGCTTTGATCATCTCTTTAACCCTTTGTAGTAGTTTTCCTTACACATTTTCATCCAATGAAGAGATCTGGCGAAAGCCATGAATTTGTAATGTGGCTCACATGGCTTTCGCTGGACCTCTTCATTGGATGAAAATGTGTAAGGAAAACCACTGCAAAGGGTCAAAGAGATGACCAAAGCATGAAAAGACCAAAAATACCCCGATTTAGGACGGTCATTTAACGAAAATTTTAACGGTGGACTAAAAGTGGTAAGAACTAAATAAGATTGGTCGTAATGTGGCAAAAATTAATGGAGTGGACTAAAATTGGCAATGCCCCAATAACAATAGGACCAAAAATGGAAATAACTCTCACTTGAACTACCACATTGGGTTAATTTATAATATTAATTAATCATACTAATTAATGTCTCTCATCTAATTAAATATAATATTGTTATGGATACTAACAATGCATGTGAAATGCTGAATGTCAAAACCCGTTTATGAAAACAATCAGATCAGTTAGTTGGCATCAAACTAACACCGTACCTAAGCTACTGATCCGTAACAATATAAAATAATTTCAAACTCTCAGGAACAATCATACCAATGTGCAGTGGCCTGACTCACCAATAAATTAAATATTATGATGCATATATATATGCCTCTTCCCTCCCTCGTATCCTCACACCAATATTTTAGCATACACATTTCCATCATATCATATTGCAACAATGAAGACACAATTCTTCCTCCTTTCTCTCTTCCTCTTCTCCATCTTGCTTTGTGAAGTAATAGAGGCACAGGACACAAATGCGGTGCTTGATATCCATGGGAAGATCCTCCGAGCTGGTGTGAAGTACTATGTCGTACCACTACTCCAGGACCAGGGTGGTGGGCTTGACCTAGCTTCCACCGGACGTCAAACTTGCCCGCAAAGTGTGATCCAGGATGATGTTTACTCGTGGGGTAACACTATACAGTTTTACCCCGTTAATTCACAAAAAGGTGTGATTCGTGAATGGATTGACCTCAATATTGAATTTCCAGATGCATACACAGGATGCCCGGAGTCTAAGGTATGGACAATTAGCGGAGATCCCTCATCATATGATATTACGCATTACATAACAGATGGCGGCAGAAAAGGCAATCCTGGTCAGGAAACTCTAAGCAACTGGTTCAAGATTGTTAAAACAACAAATGCCTATAAGTTTATGTTTTGTCCAAGTGTGTGTGATGACTGCTCATATGTGTGCCAAGATGTTGGCATTTCCAAGAAAAGAGGACAGAGGCGTTTGGTTCTCAGTAATACCCCTCTGGAAATCAACTTTAGGAAGGCTTAAAGGTTTAATTTAAGCAACTTTATAGCAATGCAAATACCAAAATATTGCATATGCAGCTTTTAATCAATAAATCACTATGTAATTCCTCTTAAGGGATCAGAGATCAATCATGAAATAAAATAAAACTAGCTACTTTAATTTCAAGTGTACTGGCTTTTTTATTTCAATTCGTTTGGATTTAAAATAAATTTAATGCTCTAAAATGTCTTGTTTAATGCAATCATGTCACGTGATTTCAAATTAACTATTGAGATTGATATTACTTAAGATCGAATTGAATTGATAGAAAGCAAATTATTACCTCTTTTTACTCAATCCGCAGAATGATTACCTTAAATCTGTAAATTTTTAAACCCTAGACATTTTGTAATTTCTTTGACTTTGTAATTCTCATTAAATTTTATATCTTTGATTGTTACCATTATAATAGGTATGCTTTCTAGTTTCTACTATGGTCCAAATATTGTTTCTTGGAAATCAACTTGTTAGAAAACAGTATTGCAATCCTCTACATAAGCAAAGTACCGTGCGTTAGCCAATTCAATGTGGCAACTATGCTTATGTGGGTATGTAATTTGATGGGTGAGTTGGGTGTCCGCTGTAAAGTTCCCTTACTTTGTTTTGTGATAATATGGGAGCTATATATATTTCTGTCACAATTTTGTGTTTCATTCTCGGATAAGCACCATGCTTTGGACTATTTCTTTGTGCGTGAATAGGTTGTTGATGGTTTTCTAGTTGTTCATCACATTCCTTTAGGGAGTTAGATTGGAGATGTCCTTACTAAGCTGTTGGGGCATGAAATGTTTCTTCTCTTCCGGTCCAAGCTTGGTGTCTCTTACGCTTTCACCATCTTGCGGGGTTGTGTTAAGAAGTGACTAGTCTGTTTTAACTTTCTAATTCTCCTTTTCTACCTCTAGTTGTTATCATTAGAATAGGTATGCTTTCTGTTGTAAGTTCTCTTGTCCTTTTGTTGTACAGCTCTATTTAAAGGTTATTGTTTTTCATTTAATAAACATTCATTCAAGCCTTCACATGTATATTTTTTTAACCAAAATCAAAGGGAACTTTATTAATGATTTAAAAGACGAAGGGCAACAAATCTCCAGAAATCATACATAAAAACTCCTTGCACCTAAGTTGGAAAAGACAAAAAAAATCAAAAAATATAGAAGGCGAATATTGCCTTAAACTAAAAGAAGTTTCATTGTCTGCCACCTCGTTCACCTTGATCAAGAAACCAATAAACATGTCCGTAAGGACAGCCCAGGTGGTAAGAGTGCTCTACCTACAGCCGAAAGGTTGGAGGTTCGATCCTCAAACCCTCAAACCCTTGGGTTTGAGCCGGTCAGCTATGGATAACCTAAGCTGATTGACCTCCTTGTGGTTCTTTACCGGCTAGGGTCACAGGGCGAGGAGAAAACCTTCTTAAGAGAAGAAACCGATAAACCTTGAATACGACAGACCACACTCCCGATCAGCCAAGGAGCATGTGGTAATGTAGGCTTGATAAAGTGGACCAGAAGAGATGAGTCAACCTTAGTTAAAGATGGCCTCTTAGCAGCTAAACGCAAATTCAAGTGCAAATTAAACACCTCGGCTTCTTAATTTTCTGAATCAAAATTAAAGAAGAGAAAGCAACACCACCAAAAATAGCAACATTGTAGGAAACCCAAAGGACCCATAGAATAAAAGAAGGCATTTAGAAGGCAATGGAACCCGTTGTTGACGCCGAACTAGCTATCAGCCACCATGAGTGGCAAACAGTGCGAATGGAGAAGGCGTTTGAAATGCTAAATGTTGAAAACAGCAACAATATATACAATCAAACAAACAATGCTCCATACCAGCAATAGCACACCAACAAAAAGGGCAAAGCGACGGATGGTGGACTCCAAAATGCTCAAGGCAATCAGGAAACAAAATAAATTTGCGCAGGAGTTTCCACATAAAAATAAATAATTTCTGTTCATTCTTGAACCAGTCTCGTCCAACATGTTTTCACTTGCACTGAATTTCTGTTCTACTTGTTAGATATAAATAATCTAACCAAACAGAACAGTATACGAGAAACCTGATTCGTAGTAGCGGAAGCGAAAGCCGTATTGATCTCCAGCCACAGTTGATGTAATGCCCTCTTGAACGGTACACACATATTGATCTCCAGCCACAGTTGATGTAATGCCTCTTGAACGGTAGACCGTCAACCGTATTTGTCTCATACTTGACTCAGAACCCTAGATGGTGTACTGGTGTCTACTGAGCAGTATGAGTACCGGAACTGTATGTGCTATACAATGCTTGTCATGTATCCCATCAATACAGGTTTATATAGACACAGAGTTTGGTTGAATAACTACTACTAGTTATTTAGTACAACCAAATCACTTAATAAGCCTAGTCAACTTGCACCACTTAATTAAGGCCCTAATATATAATATATAACTAATATATAATATATAATATATATATATTATTAGGAAAAATCTTATATTCTCCCACTTGGTGCAAGTACTAACACAACCCTCATCAAAGAACAAAACACACGAATCATAGTGATAAGTCCTCTATTTTACAGAGTAATATCCATTATGGTCACATGCATTTTAATTCTCCAACTTAGGCCCCTCATGAATAAACCCAATGTTTATTCTCGGTACAACTTAAGGGATGTTTCTCAAAATATATTATGTGCACAACTGAAGAGAGAAACCATCTGATAGGGAATATACCCCGGGTATACGGCCCTTAGTACTCTATACGTATGCACAACGTATTGTATGATTGCTAGCCCTATAAAAGGGACTTGGGCCCTTCAAGTGATGGACTTTTGGCCTCCGACTCTCTCTCTCTCTACAACACCAAATATGCTCTCCCACCTCTCTACATTTTATTGAAGAACAATGAATAAAGGATGGAATTTGGGGGCTAAATTCTTTGTTTGATCTACCTCTACATACATCATTATACACACAGAGTATATAGGGACTTATTCCATATCACCATCCAAAATATTTATACAAGAGAGTACACTGTATGATCTATAAAATCTTTAATAGCATGCCTTAAGTAGATATCTCTTAATGTTAGCATAATGCTAACTGTATTCCGTGACTTCTAAACTTGAACACTACCTCTAACAGCTAAGAGATCAGAGTTGACACGTCTGTCACTCCCACTCTTTAAAATAGCTAAAAGATAGTTAAGTCACAGAATTATTCCAATAACTTAGAGAAAAATATCTAAGTCCATAAATTTGGAATCTTAACATACACCATAACTTCCCAAATAATCACACTATCCACTTTAAAATTAACTAAACATTTATGAGTCTTGCTTTTATGTCTTGCAAAATTGTCTTGAGCCTTACATATCAAAATGGCCCAGGATCAATTTTGAAGAAACTAAAGACTCCATTAAATGCTAAAGAATAACAATGCACCACAAGTTAGATGATTTTGTTCTAATAAATTCCTTAATATTTGTTACAACATTTTCATAAATATGTTGCACAACCAAATGTTCAATAATTTGAACTTATGAATTTATATGAACAAATTTAAGATAAATACTTGTGGAATCTTTTGGACTTATTGTTTGACATACAATCCAATTTGCATTGGGATGTATGAAGACAATAGTTAAATCCATAATCTTTAGTGGAGTATCTTAATGATCTTTTTCTAAATGATCACTCCCATTGTTCTTTAGCAAAATTAATGATATACATACTCATAATTGATTTGACCAACTAATAAATGAAGATAAAATTCCCCACCATTAGTTGGACATACTAAATAATCAATATTTGGTTCCAATAAAAGTCCAACTAAATAATGAAGATAAAATTCCCCACCATAGTTGGATATACTAAAAAACAAAATACAGCTTTCAAAACCAAGTTAGAATTTGGCTCAAAAGATACATTTTATTCTTGGAATCCAAAAGAAGTACTCCCTCTGTCCCATTTTACCTGTCCTATTTACTATTCATTGGTCAAACCAACTCTTCATTTTTTGCTTATTTTCTTTAGTAATTTTTTATTATTTTTAAATTTTTTTTTTGTGTTTAATAGTACTTTTAATGTAGTTTCTAAATATATAAATTTTATATATTAATGTTAAATTTAATAATATGAAAAATTGAATTAAAAATTAGTTCAGTCAAGCTTCGTTAAACGAACCAGACAACCATTTTGGGACGGAGGGAGTATATTATATCACGTAATTTACTATATTTAGTCCAAAGAACCAAGTAAGCTTTCATGGAATAATTAATAAAAGTGGCTAAATTTTGGGAAGTAACTGAATACATGTTTTGCTAATGCAAACCATGAAACTTAGAATTTATAATTGAACTGGATTTATAAATTCTACGAAATTGTGATAAAATTATTATCTCATGGGTTGAGGGATTTATTGACATAAAACTTGCTTGTGGGCTAAAGTTTTAATTCTATTAAATCCAATTAAGAAACCCTTTATGATAATATTTTATCTTAATTATCAAGTAGACAGAAGAATCTAGAGACATAAAACTTACATGTGGGCTAAAGTCTTACTCAATTAGATCCAACTGAAAATTTTTATTTATGAAGAAACAATTTATCAGATGAGTTGAAGAATCAAGTGACATAAAACTTGCCTGTGGGCTAAAGTTTTTAATTCAATAAGATTCATTACAACCATTATGATAAAAAAAAATAACTTAAAAGAAATCAAGTTCCTTTTCCTTAACCCTTGTGGGCAATTCAAGAAATATGATCCAAAGTTTACATCATAAAACTAAACTTCATTATAGAATTGGAAATTATTTACAAATAACCATAAAGTAAATAAATTGATTTACTTCTATCATCACTGATAAAACTACTAACTACATTCCGATACATAATTGCCTGTGGGCTAAATTATGATCGTAGTTCAGTATTTCATCCTAATTAATTATACAAATATAACGAACTAATATAATTCCAACATAAATTTATGCATTACTGAAGGTATAATAATAAAATTGCATAATTTAAAAACCAGAATATTATGCAGTGGACAAATTAATATGCATAAAATTAAGCATTAAACTCATATATTCTAAACAAATTGCGTAACTTAAAGCAATTTTAATATGAGCTTCCAAAGTATAAACTTAATATTCAAACTCTAATGAGTCCGATCCAAAGGGACCCAAATTAATGAATGTATACTTTAAAATTTTCAAACTTTAAGCCCGTTACAAAATGTTTTAATGCATCACATTAAATTTATGAGAAATAGACGACCGGATTTACAAATTTCAACAATATTTAACAAAAAAAAGTATATATTGTCATTTGCAAAACAAAATCTCACAAACCCAAATTGCATAATCAACCTTAGCTTAATATTATGCACTTAATGTGATTGAATGCATAAAACTATCTGAAAAGTATGAAGCAACTAGAGGATATGAATTTACACCAGATATTCATTATTCATACTTAATCAAATATGGGCAAAAAGAACTAAAATCATAATTCAAAATATAATGAATTATGGAATAAATGACAATAGTCAGTTGCCTAGCAATTATGTTTTTCCAAAATTACTGAATTGATTCAAAACCACTCTCCATAACTCAATTAATAATATTATTATCATTAATGGCAAAATTGCAAATAATCCAAAAAGCAAAAAAATAGCCATAATAATATTATTATTAAATGGAGACTAGATGATGAAAAAACAATGGTTATAACCGCTAACTTTAGAAACATTTTCGGATATAATTTTGAAAACTTGATAAAATTTGAAGTCCGAAAAATATTAATGTCAAGAAAATGATAATATCCATAATATTTTCTTAATTAACTAGAACATTGTCACATGAACTTAATTGGAAACAATTCAGGAGTCATAACTGAATACCATATTAATATTAATGGTATCATTAATTAAAATATTTAATGGCAATAAGCAACATTATAATCACCATTAACATTTGACAATGACAACCAAATTATGGTAACACCTTCTTAATGTTTCCACAAAATATGTGACTAGTCCAAATTCGCGGTTAACTATAGTTGTAGCATTAATTACCAATAAATAATAAAAGATAATCAATGACATACCTTAATGATGCAAACTGCATCTTCCCATTGCGCTAGCAACGATGACGATCCATAAGAGAAGAAAAAAAACTTCATAATTCTCCTCATCTTCATTGTTGGTGTCAGTAACCTCAATGCACCGTCCAATGGTATGTAAAAGACTTGTTGATAGGACTTAATTACCAACATTAATAGTCATGTAACAAAATGAATTGACATGGGTAATCTTACCAATGTACCAAATATGGCAGATTATCATGAAACAATAATTATTATGAAACGTAATAAATGAGATTAGTCCCTAAACTTGATAACAGTATCTAATAATGTCAATTAATAATAACTAAAATAAAGGCAAAAATGTAATTAAAGGATGCCAAATACTAATCTCAATATCACATAATAATTAATCATAACTATTATAATGCTTTAGGGAGACTAAAGCTAAGGTAATAACCAAATTACATAACATTATACAGACAATATACCAACTATATTTCTTTAAAAATAAAGAATTAGTATCATTATTAAGGCTCTGAAAACTATTGATAAATTATAAAACATAATTAATTTAAACAACAGTTATAATTCTTAATGGCCAAAATAACAATTAAATTCTTTAATCCTTAGTGTCTCAACTAGACCAAAATAATAATTATAGAACCTATATGCTCAAATTAGACCTACAATTCTTGATGTCCAAGTGAGCTATAACATGGATGAAAAAATGGTCTAGTACTGAGATAGATCCAAACTTAATATTATCACCAACGATAAATACCATTAACAAAATATGGTAGTTAGTAATAATTAAAACTTAATAACCATGTTATAAATCCAAAATGAGCTATAATTATTATTCAAATATCAATCAACAATGGTAGGATCCATACTTTAATGACCCAAGATAGGTCCCAAATTAGCTTGTTCAAAATAAGTTTTATAGTCCCAAGTCAAATATAGGACTAGAATATGCCAAAAATTAAATGAGAAACCAAACAAGCTACTTTAGGCCATAAAGCCTTAAATTGACCTAAGGATCCAAAATTGAATGATATAAAATATGAGTTAATAATATGCTAAATTCAACCTTAATGCACACTTTAATGAATGTATAATTCAAACAATGACAAATATACATAGCATGCTTGAATTTGCAAATTAATATATTATTAACACATAGAACCTTAAATAAATTGCAATACTTTAGACAATTTAATATAAACCTCAATATTAAATTAAAATTCAAATAGCAAATTTAAAACTTAATATTTGCCTAAAATTGAATGATAATTTAATAATAGAGGAATTAAATTGAATAATTAACAAGAAGAAGTCCAAATGTGATGATAAAAAAAAAACTAAAACAAGCCAAATAAACCAAATAGGCCCAATTTTTTTTTTAATGTATGGTCCAGGTCTGGCCGAATTGGGCCAGACCCGGCCCAGACCATATAACATCATCACCTTCTTCTGTTAATTAAAATCAAAGACGGATCTTACCTGATGCGGCGCCGACGGGAAGGAAAAACAGAAACAAGCAGCTACATCAGCGCGATCTGAAGGGAAGAGAGAAGCAGCGTCGTCCGACGAAGCTACGAGGAGCAGCGACAGCCAACAGCAAACGTCGCTGGCGCCAACTGCCCTCAGCCTTGACGTAGCCCATCGTCCATTGCCGCCGTCCTCACCGCGACGCCACAACCGGATCCCTCTCGCCGTCGACCGGAGCTAGAGGAGCAACGTCAGGAGTCGCCTGAAGGAGGGGAAACAGCGACGGCCGAAGCCAGCGCCATCCGCCCTCAACCACGCCGTCCACCGCCCTCAATCGCAACGCGAACCAGTCCGGCCGACGTCCGCAGAACACGACGTTCCTCAGCGTCGTGTTGTCGTCGCCTGAAGCTCGCCGCCGTTCTCCATGGTAGCCAGCGACCGAAGAGGGAGGCACTGATCGACCGGAAAGAACAAAGTTCCGTCGACCCTCGTTGCTCTCGCCGACAATGGTGGTCGCTTGTAGTCCAAACTCCAAATACCCGTGAACATGATCCGGTGATTAATGCAAGAAAATTAACTCAAGCAATAGATATTAAAATCTCGAAGAAATTAATTCTCGCTTAATGCCAAATTAATTCCAACAATCAAAAAAAAAAAAAAAAACAATTACAATTACAATTAATTCATTCAAAATATACATGCCAGATTTTCTTAATTATATCATACCAAATAGATATATCTGTATGGAAATTTTGAAGAATTAAAACGGATGTAATTGAAAATCAAAATATATACAAAACTTGATGTATATAACACTTAGGGTGCGTTTGGTTGGTGGGTTTAGGCATAAGGAATGGGTATGAAAGTGATTGTTTGTGTTTGGTTGATAGGTTTTGTGAATGCTACTATGGGTTTGGAATACCTCATTAATGACAAAACCCATACCCTTATTAAATAAGGGTTTCATCTTCCTTCCTCATTTTTTCCTCAACTATTAATACTCATTCCCATTCCACCCAATTACCAAACATGTTCAATACTTTCACCAAAACCCATTATCATTACCAAGTATTTGATACCCATTCCGATTCCGATTCCCATGTGTGAACCAAACACACCCTTAATATTGTTTTAGGCAAAACAATAAACCGGGCAGAGATTATAAAGGCTCTGATACCAACTGTTAGATATAAATAATCTAACCAAACAGAATAGTATACGAGAAACCTGATTCGTAGTAGCGGAAGCAAAAGCCGTATTGATCTCCAGCCACAGTTGATGTAATACCTCTTGAACGGTAGACCGTCAGCCGTATTTGTCTCATACTTGACTCAGAACCCTAGATGGTGTACTGGTGTCTACTGAGCAGTATGAGTACCGGAACTGTATGTGCTATACAATGCTTGTCCTGTATCCCATCAATACAGGTTTATATAGGCACAGAGTTTGGTTGAATAACTACTACTAGTTATTTAGTACAACCAAATCACTTAATAAGCCTAGCCAACTTGCACTACTTAATTAAGGCTCTAATATATAATATATAATATATATATATTATTAGGGAAAATCTTATACTACTGCTACAATAGAAGCAAGAGTTCAAAAAATTTGTTTTGCAATAATAGATAAAATAGGAAAAAAAATTCATCTGTCTTTCCACCACTGCAAAGCATCAAGATCACTATAATTATCCAAAAATACAAAATCCGTATTTAAATATATTTCTGCCTTGGATGATGTTGGAGATGATGATGAACCTATCCCACTGGTCCGACGACTTTTACCCGCTCTACCTAACATGTTAAAGTATCTACTTCGTAGAGATGATTGCGAGCTTTGCGAACTACTTCGGGAAGACGTACTAATATTCAACAAAGGACCATAAACATGTAAATACTCTTCACACAAACTATGAAACAAATTTGTTATTTCACTATTTCACTATGTACAAAATTAATATTAACATATTCTCGGTCTATAGGATCAACTAATTCTAAACATTCATAATAATTTTGTGAAAAAAACATTTAAACCTACTAATTTACAGCGAGGATCAAAGCACATTGCAATTAAATAAATTATAGGAATATTTCTATAATAATCTAAAAACATTGATTTAATGCATAAAATAGCAGCACTCAATATAGGATCATCACAAAATTCAAAGAGCTTACCAACAATATTTACAACATAAATTAAAAATAAATGTGTAGTCGAATAATATAGTCAGACAAAGCCAAAGTAGCATCATTAAATTCTTTTAATAATTCACAAATTTTTGTACATGCATCCTAATGTTGCGGAAATAAATGAATATCACTATTATTTGAAATAAAAAAAAAAAAGAACATAACAAATCTTTGTAATGAATAATACTACTAAGCAAAGTGAACGTATAATTCCAACGAGTTTACATCACGAGGAAATCTTTTTGGAGGCATATTATTTCTTTTACAAAATCTACTAAATTCTTTTTGCGCATTATGATGTTTCCACAAATAAACAACAACATCTCTAATGGGTTTAATATTACTACTAAGAGAATTTAAACCAGCTTGAACACATAAATTTTAAACATGACATACACATCTTTGATGAAAAAATTTACCTCCAAAATATGGATCACATAAATCCCTAAGACAGGGAGTGCAACAATATTATTGGAATCATTATCAAAACCAACTACAAAAATTTTGTGAGTAATTTTATATTCATCAAAAATACTTTACAACTTACTGTAAATATTATGCATGTGCAGTGTGTTGTTCATCAAAACAACTAAAAGTAAGAATTTTTTATGCAGCACCCAGTCATGATCTACCCAATGACATATAACACCCAAATATGAATGTTCCATGTTTCTCAAGTACTGCAATTCTGTCATTTAAGATTACCTTGCAATTCTGTGTTAGAATTGCAAAACTGCTTTTTAGGCTTTTAAATATTTTTTATTATAATTAAAATTATTTTATTAATATAAGATATTTTTTTATAAAGTACTGTGGTAGTGGGATCATTTTTAAAAGGTGTGAGATAATTGTATAGATGTAGAGTAAATAATGAATAATTGTAAATTTAGTGATATGATATTTTAAAAGTGACAGAAAATTGTACGAGTGAAAATAGCCTAATAGTATAAGTGGAGACGTGCAACACGCCAACAATATTATTCAACTAACTTCTCTGCATAATCCACCAAAGCATCCACAAAGCCACTATGCAGATTCAAGAATGTCTAGTACTACCCTAGCGTAAAGAAAAGATATGGATAAGGACAACCTTAATTAAGTTGGTCAGTCTGTTGACATAATAACCACAAAGTTACAAACTCAACTCCAAGTCAGAGCAACATATTGGCATTTTTAATTTGAACTGATTAGCTATGAACAATCTAGGCAAGATGGTTTACTTACTTCATTGTGCTCCTTTACGAGATAGGGTCACAAAGTGGCCTGGGATTTACAATCTGTTTGGAGTGAACAAAGGAGGGCAGGGCATTTCCATAGTTGTTGCATTATTGCTCATCTTAAATCCACTTTGCAGAAGCCAGTAGGTGTAGGATAACTAAATATGATTGATAATTAAGTACAATAAATATATATACTAATAAGGGAGTCCAGTGGGAAGAATTCAAGGAAGTCCATTACTGAGAGAAGTGGTGATCTCGTCTTGCTTGCTGGGAGAGAGAAAGCTTCCGGACCATCTTTTCCAGCCAGATAGCGAGCGCATCAAACCCTTCCAGCCTCAGTGGGGGTAATACTGACTCTTGTGCTTCAATAGATTGAGAAAGTAGTTATGAACAGATACTGCATTGTAATAGAGTTAGTAGTATTCAAAAAAAAATATACTAATAATAACGTTACATCAACAGTGACAAAAAAATTTATAATAATGCAGAAGTTCTCCACTAATGCAGCTTTACTAAAACAATTAATATTTGTCTTCTACTTTTCCATCCTATTTTCTTTTGACAACAATAATGTTTATTCAATTCGTTATAATCATTCATTTCTTCTTAATTTTTCCTCTTCCAGAGAGAATCAAATGGCTTACGCTGCTCAAAGTGTGAATGGTCTATTATTGTTTATACCAAAAGTTCTCCACTAGCTTTAGTGCACCTTTACAAAAACATGTTTGGGTGCTTTTCCTATTATATTTTGATCAGAATTTGTTCGATCTCCACTAACGCACCTTAACTAAAACAATTAATTAATGTTTGTCTTCTACTTTTCCTATTTTCTTTTGACAACAATAGTACAGTGTCTGTTCATTCTAATCATTCATTTCTTCCAAATTCTTCCTCTTCCAGAGAGAGAATTGAAGCAAATGGCTTACGCTGCTGTAACTTCGCTTATGGAAACACTTTCTCTACATTTCTTGCAATCACAACCACCCTTTCCTCTTGAAGATTTAGAGGCACAGATTGGATATGGCAATCAAAATCTTGGCTTGCTGCAGCAAATTCTTGAGATTGGCAATGATGATGCAGGGGCGATGAAAGATGGAGAGGATGAGATGAGAGAGATGGGGTTGGACAAAGCGTCTTCTTCAAAGGGTGTTGGGATAAAGGCTTGCTTCCCCAGGCTTCATGGAATCTTCAATAAACAGACTGAATATTACCCCAAGAAGAAGAAGTTGATTAAAAGTGAAAAGCTGCAGCAGCTTGCAGATTTAGATGCCAATGAAAAGATAGTTTCTCTCCATGAAAGTCTCGGCTTGCTGCAACAAAGTCTTGAGAAATCTGAGATCACCTATGATGATGATGAGAGGGTGATGAAAGATTTAGAGGCGCAGATCAGAGATGCATCGTTCAAATTGGAAGAAATGATTGAGATGGAGTTGAGTGCCATTTATCTAGCAAAGGATAGTCGTCTTCATGTAACAGCTTGTCTGCTCAGGCTTCATCAAATCTTCAATGAAGCACA
Organism: Ipomoea batatas; assembly: GCA_002525835.2. Taxonomy (NCBI): domain Eukaryota; kingdom Viridiplantae; phylum Streptophyta; class Magnoliopsida; order Solanales; family Convolvulaceae; genus Ipomoea; species Ipomoea batatas. The sequence goes on from CM008339.1 coordinate 18,326,095, forward strand.
AAAACAGACTGATTACCACAGGAATGAGTTGATTAGGATTCAAAGTGAATACCAGCTTGCAAAGGCAGCTTCATCACAAAACCAAAGACTCACTGCTATTTCACTCCTTGTGAGTAACTTTTCCAAAAACGCTTCAAAGTTTGACGGTGGAGTGGTCGGATGCGATAAGGTGTTCGAGAAGATATTGGGTCAGCTGCTCACGCAACAAACAACTAAGGGGAGACAAGTTGTTTCAATTGTTGGCATGGGAGGAATAGGCAAGACCACTTTAGCACACAAAATTTATGAACATCCATCAATTACTTCTCATTTTGACAAACAAGCATGGGTTACTGTATCCCAAGCGTATAACGTTAAACAAATGCTCCAATGTCTTCTTAGTTGTGTTACTGGAGCATCAGGAGGTGGTGACCAGACCAATTAGCTGAAGCCATACATAAACATTTGAAGGGTCAGAGATATTTGATAGTGATTGATGATATATGGAACACTACTGCTTGGGATAGTCTGCAAAGATGCTTTCCAGATGATAATAATGGAAGTTGTATACTATTGACTTCTCGACTCAGAGAGGTGGCAGAATATGCTAGCTCTGGTAACTCTCCTCTTAACATGTCTTTCTTAGATGCCGATGAAAGTTGGAATCTCTACTGCAAAGTCTTTGGTAAAACTGAATTCCTTTTAGTGTTTGAGCAAATTGGTAGAGACATAGTGAAGAAATGTAAAGGATTACCTCTAGCTATTACTATAGTAGCTAGTCTTCTCTCCAAAACAGAAGAGGATGAGGAAATGTGGAAGAATGTTGCAAAAAGTATAATGGGTGATTCTAGTGATGCATGTTCTAGAATACTATATTTGAGTTACAATCAATTACCACACCACATAAAAGCATGTTTTCTATATTTTGGAATTTTTGAAGAAGACTATGAGATCTCAGTGAAGAAGTTGGTTAGGTTGTGGGCGGCAGAAGGATTTTTGAGCACTGTGAAGCATGTGAATTTTGAAAAAGTGGCTTTGGAATGTTTGCAAGATCTTGTTGATAGAAGTCTTGTAATAGTTAGCAAACAAAGCTACAATGGGGAAATGAAGAGAATAAAGATCCATGATCTGTTGCGAGATTTGTGCTTGAAAGAAGCTAGACTTGAAAATCTCTTGAATGCCAATGGAGGTAAAAAACCTTGTCGTTGGATAAGTCATACATCAAGCTCTTTCTATAATGAAGTCAGTTTTAAAGATGAGTTCTTTCTCAAATCTCATTCCTTTCGCGTAACTACTGGTTTCAGTTCTTGTAATGCAGTTGTGGAACTTCTAGTTTCACACTTGAAACTACTAAGAGTAGTAGACATGAGAGATGGAATTTGGGATGGAGCTATAAACCTAAATGTGTTTGCAAATCTTGCTCATTTGAGATTCTTAGCATTGTCCACATATAAGTCTACATATAGGTCTAATGAGATAAAGCTCTTTGAGCATTGGAATATGCAAAGTCTTATTGTTAGTGGGGATGGTGTTAGATTGGATTCCTCTGATGCATATGGAATTTGGAAAATGCCACTATTAAGGAATTTTTGCATTGGAGTAATTTTTTCATTAGAAACCCCGTCAATTGTTCATAAAAACTTAGAGAATATATCTTGGTTGGATTCTAAGTTATGTATAAAGGATCTGTTTACAATGCTTCCGAATTTAAAAAAATTAGGGGTTGATGGTGGATACCATGA
>CM008339.1:18385275-18401453 GCA_002525835.2 Ipomoea batatas
AATGCGGCTATGGAAAGTATCATTATAATGGAACTTATTCTCATCACAGCAGAATAAATGTCGAAAAAGTTATGGACTTATGTTGCTTGTAATCTTTAATTGCAAGCATGGCCTTGTACTTCTCAATGGAACTATCCGGTTTTATCTTCCGACTAGATACCCATTTGGATCTTAAATGTTTACAAACTGCAGGAAGATCAACCAGTTCCAAGTATGATTCTATAAGATATAATCTACTGATCTTTCCATAAAAGTCACGACTTCTACATACGTTTGATGGTTATTCTCTAAGAAACATGTCAGAAAATCTAGTTCATTTTCTAAAAAAACATGTTAGAATATTAGAATCACATTCTAACAAATAACTTATATAATCTAGACCAAATGTGTAACACCCCCATTTTTCAAGATCAAATTTTCCTTAATTTTTTTTTTCAATTTAAAATTTAGTAAGATCATTGCGGAAGCATTAACTTAAAATAGGATTTAGAACGCGAAAATTTTTCAAAACTTAAATAAGGGTATTTCGGCCACACTTAGGCAACCAACAAATCTAAGTGTTAAGGCTAATCCAAATTAAAATAATAAATTAAACCTCAATCCAAAAATTCTTAGGAAAAACATCATCCCTTATTCAAATTTATCTAAGTCCAAAAGAGATAAAACTAACTATTACATAAAATTCTTCAATTCATGCTAACGCTCTCTTCCAGTCCAAATCTTCAGTCCATTCCTGCTAATTTCAAGCAAAGCAAATAATAACATAAAGAAAAAGAGTTAGCAAAACTTGCTAAGTAAGGGTTTATTTTGCCCAAAAACATACATTAAATAAAATAAGGTATATATATGTTTTTCAAAATGAATATTCTTTAAAAATTACTTACAATATGCTTCTTGCTTCATCATCAATAAATCTCCATACCAAAAATGTACCTTAGAAATATTAAATTTACTTTCTAACAAGTTAAAACTTTATGGAAGAACATCAACATATAAATGGGACAAGATCCTTTATACTTAGGCCCTAGTGAACACCTCCACGCTGAACACTCCACAAATTCTCATTATTTCCAGTGGAATCTAGACCCAAACCTTAACAGCGTGTTTGGTTCGTGGAATAGGTTGGGAATGAATTACCATTCCCGGGAATAGACCTATTCCACTATTTGGTTCGTCATTCTACTCCTAGGAATAACATTCCCGGGAATGAACTATTCTCTTTGTAAGGGGAATAGTCATTCCTAGGAGACCCCCTAGTATTAGCTATTCCCAAGTATTTGGGAATAGCTTTTATACTATAATACTGAAAATACCCATTCGTATTTTATATATATATATATATATATATATATATATATATATATATATATATATTAAAAATGTAAGTAATAATAATAATACATTTTTTATATAGGTGTGTGTTAACAAGAGAAAACTATACGTGAAAATATGTAATTGTATTTACTTAGATTATTTATATAGAAAAACAAAGGATGTTAACCACATATTCAAACTTAAAAAGTTTAGGCTAGGAGTTAATCTCTCAACCTCCCATGTATCTCTTAACAAATTTATTATTATTATTTTGAAAACTTATTATTATTATTATTATTATTATTATTATTATAAAAATACATATTTATATTAAAGAATATTAATTAAAGACAACTTAGATATAAACAAAGAGTTAATACCTCCAATGGTCCTCCGAGTATTAGCGATTTACCAGGTGTGGTCCCTCGTCTTTAAAACGACCAGTAGACATTCTTCTAGTTTAAAAAAATTACCACCTGTGGTCCTCAGTTAAGTTTTCTGTCAAAAGGGCGTCAAATTTGAGGGCAAAATTGTCCTCTCACCTAAATATTTTAATTTTTGTTTTAAAGAATTGAAATGAACTGTCTTTACCTCTCTTTCCTCCCAAGGTGTTCCTAAACTCCATTGTTGTTGTTTATTTTTCTTGAAATTTCTTCTTCGTTTCACCAACACAAGTGGGTCGTTGGAGGAGAGGAGACGGTTGTGCTGGGTTTCGGCTTCCGGCCGGTATCTCTCCCTCTAACCCATTTTTTTTTCGTCGTCAATAGAGCAGCAGTAGATTCTGGGGTGGTGGATGATGTTTATGGTAGTGGCTGCCGTTCGCGGTGGAAGGTCAGGCTGTCGTTCGCGGTGGAAGGTCAGATTGTGTTGCCTAGCTGTTGTTCTCGCCGTAGAAAGAAACCGTGGTCGACAGAGAGGGGAATAGCGACACCATTCAAGCAAAGAACAACGAGGGAGTCGCCACTGTTTGTTGCGGTTCACGGTGTAAGGTGAAAAAGAAGAGGGAGAGAGCTCGTTGTGCAGGAACCCAAGGTGGAAACGTTGGAGTAATAGATCATGCACTTGTCGTACCTCCGAATGCCTCCTCCTGATCGGGACACGACTGCAACGTCTTCCGACGTGCATCCTCAACGCAACTATGACATATCGCCCATGGAAGCATCCGACTCAACGTCACCTTTGCACAGCGCGACGGCGCTCACCCGTCGGGATTATCGCCCATGGAAGCATTGGAGAATCCATATTGGTTGAGGTTAGACGAGAGGGACGACAAAAGTGTGTTGAGGTTGGTGTGGTATATATATGATGTTCTGTGTGTAATTATTTTCACTTGCTCCGCATATTGAGTACCGGAGATCAGGCTGTGTTGTTGATAACAGGATGATACTAGAAAGGTATAGGAAAACCAAATATTTCTGGACATGATTTCAAACACGTAAGTACGTGAATATAAAACCCAAAATTTTCTTCCTTTATGTATTCCGGGAACGTAAGGACATGATTTCAAACACGTAACAGTGTCATCCATCGCGTCGTTATGGTATTCCGGGAACGGCAAGTCCATGATGCTCGCGAATTGTATGTTCCGGAGGGGAGGTTGTTCTATTTTATTAACGAATCGAGACAATCTGAGCTCTAAATCAACCATTAAACTCAAATGTTCAAAGAGAACGCACCTTGGATCGAACGACCAAGCGTTGCATGCAGCGAGGATGGAGCTAATACAGGAGTTTTATATATGTGGTAATCACTGCACAAGAAGAGATTGATGTTATGTACATCATGGCAGAATTCTTTCCTCAATTTCCTCGAAAAAAGCTGGCAAGCATCCATGCTTAGATCAATGGCCGCAGAAAGGGCAACAAACAGAGCAACATCATCCATGCAGTTAACATGGTTCACTGCAACCTGAACTGAAAGGAACCCATTTTTGCCTTCAACACTAGAGCACATCACAAACCCCCGTACTGGGGAGCAGACTGTTTTCTTGCATTATCTATGTTCTCATCCATATTATTAAAGGGAATTGAACAAAGTGTCAAATGAGAATATTATTAATATTTCTCAAGACTTTCAACCAAATCTTTACACATGGAAAAAGGAATCAATGGAAGTTGCTAATGACAGTTGAGCAGGGAACATAACAAAGTCAGTTGTTTTGACCATATGCTAAAAAGTGATCAACTTTATAATTTAATCCAATGTTTTTATTTCACTAATTTACCTCATTAATTATCTTAAACACATATACTGCAAGAGAACATGATAGTATAGAATCTTCATTGTAAACAACCTTATCTTTGGCTATCATTCTTAACGGACAAAAATGGGAGAGATAAAAGCGTGGAATGGTGTCTGCCACCGTTAAGCAACACCGGAAATGGAGCTAAGAACCTTAACAAGAAGAAGAGAGAAACTCAGTCTCCCCCATACGAACGGCCATTCCCAGTTGCCGGCAATGAGACTCAGATGACTTGCCGATGGCAAGAATCGCCGACCGAATCTAATGGCTGCTAACTATTGTTTTCTGTTGGGATTTGATATTTATCAGGTCCATAGACGTAGAATTTAATATGGAGAAGAAATCCATAGACAATATAGGTGAAATGACAAGTTTGCCCTCACTTTTAACGCCCATTTAACAGCAAATCTAACGGAGGACCACAGGTGGTTATTTTTAAAAACATGGAGGACTATGCGTGGTCGTTTTAAAGACGAGGGACCACACCCGGTAAATCACTAATACTCGGAGGACCATAGGAGGTATTAACTCTATAAACAAACATACATGTGTATGTAGGCATAATAATAATAATAATAATAATAATAATAATAATTATTATTATTATTATTTTGTATAAGGGTATTTATGTCTTTAAAATCTATTCCATTTCTATTCTTTTAACCAACCAAACATTGGAATACAATTCCTAAAGTTTATTCCTTCAGCGAACCAAACAATAGAATACAACCCCTATTCTATTCCTTACATATTTCTTTCCATGTGGAATACTATTCCTATTACTTCCAAATTCATTTTGTGAACCAAACGTGTTGTAAGTGCACACACTCCCAAATGAGGATTCCAAGCCTCAGAGAGAAGTTCTAAGCCCAAGGTAGCCAGGATATGTTTCTACTGACTCCTCCCAAAACAGGGTATATAGACCCTAGTGGTAAATTCATATAACCACTCCATAATCAAACAGGACAAATAATGCCCTAGTACCCGGGGTATGTTCCTAAGGAGTACTCCACAAAAACAAGGTATGAACCCTAGTGGTAAAATCATATAACCACTCCATAGTATTTAGTATTCAACTAAATACTTCACACATTTATACCATATCTTCCATAAGTTCATAAAAATATTTTTTTTTCAAAAACATGACCCTTTAGCTCCAAAATTGTTTACCCAAGAATTAATTACTTAGGTGTACACTTATTACCAAATTCACAAATTTTTTAGGAGATTTTACTTCAATTTTATTTTGGGTTAGCCTTGCATTTAGCTTATGTAAGGTTAAGTGTGGCGGTAACACCTTACGAATGTGGGATTGAATTAAGATTTGTTTAAGACTTGGAATAATGGTCTATTTTCTAATAAGGCTATGTTTAGAAATTTCTATTTTTGGAAAGTTTCTATCTTTAGAAGTGCTATAAATAGAAAGTTTTGGAATTGAAAATTTGGGGTGCTACAAAATGATCTTCAATCCTAGTTCGTTTGCAACATTTAGGCTCGAGCTTGGTTTCATTTTTAGACCCAGCACTCTCAACATCCATAGCTACGCCAAAACTCCATTTTAACGTGCTAGGTGCCTCATTGGATCTACACGTAAATACATCTTCAAAGAACAATGAATTTCTCGATTCAATTATCGTTTTCTTAATTATGTACGGTTGGATTATGGGATTCAAATTCTAATAATCGATAAACGCTTTGACAGGACACCCTTACATTTTTCAAGTATTGGTAGGAGGACTTCTTACCTTTCCACAACTCATAAGGAGTCTTATAGAGTTTTTTGCAAGAAACCTTATTTAAAAGATAATTGCTTGCTAAAATCACCTCACCTCACATCACATAGTTTGAGGTAGACCCGAACTTGTTAACATTATCTTTTTCAATGTGTGATTTTTAGTTTTTTACGTTAGGAAACATCATTCGGTTGAGGTGAATACGGTGTCGTACGCTCGAGTACGATCCCACCACTTGCGCGAAAATCACTAATATGTGTTTCATATTCACCATATCGATCGCTTTTAACCACGCGTCTTAATTCTATGACTAAGTTGGTTTTCCACTTTATTCTTCTAAAGAATAAATTTATCAACGATTTCAGTTTTGCTATTAAGCAAATACACTTAGCACTATCAAGTGTTATCGCTGATATAGGTAATAAAGTAATTATTACCACTGCGATTTCTATTGATATAAAATCACATATATTGATATGTACTAGTTTAAGTGGTTCAGCTTCCTAGCTTGCACCACTCCTCTATTAGGTCTGTCTTCTGCCACTCTTGATTATTGGGCTTGGCCCCAACCATAAAGATTGAGCCCATATCCCATAACCCCATCATAAGTCCCTCACTTCTTATACAATGACTATGAGAAGTATAATTGATATAACCTACCAGACTCCCCAAACTCTCAATGTAATTAGAACCTATCCCAGGTCCATTCCCAAGCCCCTTAGGATTCTTCTAAACCCTAGACTAATTCTCCCCCTTTATATACATCATCCTCAACCAATCCCTTCAACCCCTCTTCTAATCCAACAACCGCCCCCTCTTCCCTAACATCCACCTTCCTCCCCTTTATAACACCATGGACCATTGAACCCCTTTTCTCAAAGCTCTCAACCCTCTTCCATCAACTCCACCTCTTTCTTCACAGCCCCTACATACAATCCCTTTCCCCCCAGTCAACTAACTCTTCCTATCCCAAACCGCTTGACTCACATGGCACTGGCTAACATTGTCACCACCCCCACCATGCTACCATCCACTACCACTAACTAGGCCCCTTCCACCGTTAGCTCAGGATTCGCTTACTTTGCGTCTACCCCTTCGGGATTCTTGGTCCCCTCAACACTACCTCTCGCCTTTTTACTAAGGATACTACAGACAAACGCCCTTCCTCCTCCAACACGAATGTTGTCCGGGCTTTCCCTCGTAGAAATAGGTCGATACGCTCTCTTACTCGTTCTACCCCTCCTTTAGATCCTTCTACCTTTCGCAATATCCCATCCAAGGTGTCCGAACTAGAGTTGAAATTATTGGTGGAATGGTTGGGATCCGGGGTGACAGCGGTGAGAGCGGATGCCTCACATAACATGGTAGAACCTCCTCGCCCTCACTTGGTGACCATCCATTATCATTCGATCTATGCTGGGTTGTAATTTCCTCTCCATCCCTTTGTGTCAGCCCTCATTAACTCCTTCAAAGTGACCCCCTACCAATTTACCCCAAAACGCCCATAGACTTATTAATTGCTTCTTGACCAGATGCCGCGAGGTCTAGTTGCCTCCGCCTTTGGCTCTATTCCTGCGCCTATTCTGCATAGGCCACACTGATTCGATTCTGCATTTCACCCCGGTTTACCACCATACCATATTTACTGGCCTGCTCTCCTAAAAGAGTTGGAAAAATAAATTTTTGTACGTGTCTTATACGGAAGACATCACACTCTTAGGGTTTAACAACACCTGGTCCTCTCACATCACTGCATACACTGCGGAATCCTACCCATAACTGGATGCCCATGTGGATTTGTTATGTGCTGGAGGGCTCTTTGATAATCGCTCGTACTGTCATCCTGTCTTCCTCTACCAGCTCAACCAGAGGTCCGTTCCTTTAGGTAAGTGATCATGCCCCATTCTCTCTTTTTTATTTTTTTATTTGAGGTAGCCGCGTGGCTGCCCCATGGCCAGCCAAGCGCGGCTGTCATGCCCGGTGGCAGCGTGACCCTATCGCGCCCGTGGTAACGAGGAAGAAGAAGACAACTCAGTTGTGGGTGATCTACTTGAGCCTAACCTGGACGGGGATTCCACGATGGAAACCACATGTCCACCTCCTTCATCACTAAATCCTCTTCATCCAGACTCACCCATCCTTCAATTCCCAATTCTAGGTTCGCCTACCCCATATGTGCGGCCACAAACCAGTTGGGTGGACTACAATCCACTGGATCCCTTGGGCGTTAGGTACTCTCCTGAAGCTAAGAATGTGCCCCTTTGACCTTATAACCCCACTATGTGGACTCCATAACCCAGTAGGTTCGTGACATGGTGCCTACTACAAGACACTTCTAGATGGATTGTACCCCAAGTGAGACGCTTACCTCAAACCTCGTGGGTGACACCATGCATGTAAGTGCTTTTTCTTCTTCTTTTTTGTTACACTTGCCTTATTAATCTCGTACCTTTTTTCTTCGGGTAGTCCGCTATGCAGGCCATTGTACTCCACAAGTGAGTTCATGACATCTCCAAGGAGTACACCCAGGCGGAGCAGGAGCGCCAGGACCTGGAAGAGACACTTCAAGCCCATCGCGAAGAGCAACAAGTTGAACACGCAAAGCACAACACCCTCAAGAACCATCGTTCGCGTTTACAACGTGAGTATCAGGCTCTGGAAGAAAGACTCAAAAAACAAGAGGAAGAGTATGCGGCGACCATTCGACAAGCAAGGGAGGACGTCATTCAGGATTGACAGGAGTTAGACGACTTCGTGCGAGTTTCAGATGCACTGGTTATCACCCGCATGCCCACTCTACTGTGAGCTTTGCTGACCACCCCTTATATGTTAGGTGGGCCCATGGTGGATGCTATGGGAAAGTGGCAGGAGGGACATGACTATCGTGATTTTACTAGTCCCCCCTCTATACAGGTACTCCAAGATTGGGTGAAGACGCCAGAAGGTAGGGCGGCTATGGCTCCCATTGCAGAGGTGTGGTTGCGAGATACAGACGAGGGTAGTGCTCGCATAGTGGGTGAGGGAGATGCTGCGTTTTATATGGGTAGGAGGGATATGCAAGAACATTTGTATGGCAAGTTGAGGAAGTGGTTTTCTTCCTTTAACATTCAGCGGTGGAAGCTACCAGATATTCTACCCCTTGATCGCCCGTCTTCTTCAGCGCCAGTCTCTATCTCATCTGCTCCAAAGAGCGCCTTTCTAGTCACTCCAAAGAGGGCTCAAGCGGGGGTGACGTCTTCAGTTGTAGTGGCATCCAGCTAGATACTAGCATGGGTGGGAGCATTGATCCTTCTAGTACGGGCGGCATTACCATTTACTCCAGTTCTGGATTTATGGGATCGGCGGACGACTCTACTACTCTTTGAGTGAGCCTAGGGCTTATCCTGGTCACTTTTTTTTTTCTTTTTTTTTTTCCTTTTTTGCTTTCTAGTTAGTCGTTGTATTTATTATTTAGACATCGTATATCTTCGAACTTCTTTTCCTTTAGACAAAATAAGATCCTTTACTTCGTCTTGACTGTCATTTTCTTACTCTTTCGTACCTTGCATTTTTTATTGCACGTCGAGTTGCATACCTTTCCCTGCATGCCCATATGCGTTGTGGTATTCACCAAGTTCTTGGGGTATCATCCCATTGACTTAGGAACACCACCTTTTAAGGATTGTGGTTGTCTAATGCCTCATGCTAGCACCACGCACCTTGTTTTTTTTTTTTTTTGCATGCTGGGTTGCGTACCTTTCCCTGCATGCCTAGATGTGTTGGGGTATTCGCTAAATTCTTAGGGATACCATCCCATTGACTTGGAAACACCACCTTTTAAGGGATGTGGACTGCCTGCTGCCTCATCTAGTATCACGCACATTTTTTTTTGCACGTTGGGTTGTGTACCTTTCCCTACATGCCTAGATGCGTTGGGGGTATTCTCCAAGTTCTTAGGGATCTCACCCCATTGACTTGGGAACACCGCCTTTTTTAGGGCTATGGGTTGCCTATTTTCTCATGCTAGTGTCACCCACCTTTTTTTTTATTTTTGATTTTGGCCTGATGCCAAGCTAGTAATAAGAAAGTTATTGTTGTGAAAGCATATATAAGCTTTTATTGAAGAAAATAAAGAGAACATGTATATCAATCGTATATAAATACCTCGAAGGCTTATTCTTGTGAAACCTTTGCCACTTGCTCCAAGTTTACCTCGGAGGTTGATTCCTGCAATGTCTTTCTCATTTGCTCCAAGTTTATCTAGCCCTTATGCCGAAGTGTGTCTAGCTTATTCCTTATTTGTTCCATGCCGGTAGTTATTCTTCCCTTATTCCTTGGCAGGCCCTTTGGTAACATTCATGAGCCATATGTTGGTCCCCTCGCACCACTCCGATCCCATTGGGAGTGTGGAATTTTAGCCACAGGTGTTTCATTGATATGATTCCCTTTACATCCGCCAGTCCTGGCCTTCCCAAGATGATGTTGTGGGTGCAGGTTATTTGAACGACCACCAAATCCATCTCTACCACCCGTATGTTTGGGGGAACTCCTAACTCCACAGGTAATCGTATGGATCCTTTGGTTTCGATAGTATCCCCAGCAAAACTGGCGAGTGGAGTTTTGACTAGTCGGAGTTGATCTTGGGCGAACCCTAGCTTCACGAAGACATCATAGTACTTCACGTTTACACTACTCCCTGTGTCCACTAAGACCCTTCTCACCTCAGTTCCGTTTTTCCCATCGAGATGACCAAGGCGTCTTGGGACGAGTCTCCCTTACCTGGGAGGTCACTATCCGAGAAGGTAATATTTTCTTGCCGTTGCTCCCTAGAAACAGGAGGTTCTTCCACCGACCCTAAGTATTTTTCTTCGGCCCCGCTGTGAGACTATCGCCTAAAAATCATATTTATGATTGGGCGCTTACCCTTATCTGTGAACTCCTTGGCCTCCTTATCTCCAGGTGGAGCGGGGTAGCAAGGGCGCTCGGGCGATTTCTTCTTCCATACATTCCAATGATACATCCTATTCTAGTCTATAAAATTTCTTAGCTGGCCTGATTGGATGAGTGCTTCTATTTCCTTTCTCTAAGCATGACACTTATCTGTGCCATGCCCATATTGGCGATAGTAGCGGCAATATTTCCCCTGATTGAGGATTGCTACATAACCTTGCTCGAAGGGTTTCACTAGTTGGCACTCTTAAGTGTATGCTAATATCTCGCTAGGTTGGGCCTTGAGAGGGGTTGCAAATCAGGCTTTTGCGGGTGGACGAGGAGCCCATGGGGGTGGTGCCCATAGAACCCCGGCAGGATTCTGGCGGCCACCACAAAGTACAGTCTTCCCTTTATTCGCGGGGTCTGTGGGCAAGCTGGTTACCTTTTTCTTGGCGGAATCTTCCACCTTGAACTTTTTGGCTTGATTATCTTCCCTACCTCCTTTAAGCTGGTTTGCCTCCTCGGCTTTCGTTTACCTATCGACCTTGGCCATGAGGGCAGCGTATGTGCGCGGTGTAACACCCCATAAATTCGTTCAAGCCTTGAGACCGGTAATCATTTCCGCCGGATGATTTATTTGATTTAATTGGTCTTAGTCTTTCCAATTGATATGTATATATATATATATATATATATATATATATATATGTATATATATATGTATATATATTTCTTGAACCCGAAATTAATTATTTTATTCACAAGCCCAATTCTTGATTTAATCCTTGTAAGGGATTTATTCTAATTTGGATCCTTACAATTCTTATAAGTAAGAGTATTTATATAATGGCCCAATCTATATATATATTTCTTCTTGGAAGATTTACTCCTTACAAACTAGTAGTATAATAAATAATGTGTGGCCCATTCTATAAGGGCCCATTATTTCATATCTTACCCTAGTTGATACATACATAATATATGTAATGATCTTTCCCTACTAATATAAAAGCCTTGTATTCACAATCCTAATCCTTTTTTCATTTCCTATAAAATAATCCCTCCTACTCCTTTTCACCTCTAAAGAACCCTAAAGTGAATCCTACACTTTCATCTTCAAGATTCAAGTCAAGATTGCTCTTTTAGGATTGCTAGTGCTTGGGTAAGTGTTTATTTCTAGGAATACACCTTGCATCATGTTATTTTCATAATCTTTATACAAGTTCTTATGTTATTCTTTTGGGGATCTTTTGGGAAAAGATGATCAAGGTGAAGGTGAAGCTTAGTGAGAAGGTTTAAGAGTTCTTGGGTGAAGTGTGCTTCAAGAGGTAACCACTATGTCCACTAAAACCTATTTTTACACTCTCAATCTATGATATTATTTGGTGTATTGGAATCCTGAGAAATTTTTTGCTGCTTAGCCTATTTGTTGTTGTCTGTGATGTCATTTTGATGGATTATGAACTTGTGTTCTTGATCCTTTGCATATAGATGTTTATGGATATTTATTGGTATGGATTCCTTGCTTATTTGGCTTCTGAGAGTTATAATCTGGTCCTATTGATCCTATTTCTGTATTCTGGGAATAAACTTTGCGTATTCTGTCTGTTCTGGTCTGGGAGTGGTTTGGAGTTGCTCTTGCGGTAAGGTTAGGTGGTATAATGTGTCCCGCCTAAGTGGTCCGCAAGAACAACAGAGGAAGGGAGTGACGGAGGAGGGCGATCCGCTGGGCAGCCCCGCCCCTTCTGGCAGAAGAGGGCGGCGGACCAGGGTGATCCGCCGGGGAGTGCCGCTGGTTGAGGCGGAGTAGGTGGTTCTGCCAGGGTGATCCGTTGGGTCTTTCTGGAATCTGTTTCCCGTATCTATTTTGTTGATCTGTTGTCTTGTTGTTTCACCCTTATTTCTGGAACTTGTTGGGATATTATGTTGAGTATTTTTCCTTGGTTCTTGAGCACTTATTCATGTCTCTTGATTCATTATCTTGATGTATTGGTTGGTTGAATTCTTGGTTGTATTCTCTGGGAGTTTGTTGTGTTCATAATCTGAGGTGTTTGGGTTGAGTCTGAGGTTGGATATGGAGTGGTGGATCTTTGAGTACCTCTTGGGCTGTTTGAGGATGAACTAACTGTGGAACTAACTTTGGACTTCGGTCCCTGTGATTGGGTTTTTACCCCTGTGATTAGACTTCGGTCACTGTGATTGGGTTTTTACCCCTGTGTAACTAACTTCTAACTTTCGGGTTTGGTGATTGGTGTGAGAATTGGTACTTGGGTTGGAAGTTAAGGTTTTGGTACTTATCCTTGGGTTGAGGTCTGTTTGGTTCCTTGTTGACTCTTGAGTTGTATTGTTTCTTTTTTATTATTGGTTATTCTTTGATATATTGCGGTTTGGTTGTTTCTTATGAGTATTCGGTTGAGTTTGTGATTCGGTTGGATATTGGTATTGTTGAGAAGTCTTGGTTTATATATTCTTTCAGCTTGTTGTTGTTGAGTATCCAATTTTAAATATCGACAGTTCGTTGGTGTATATATTCTATATGGGTGTGTAAACCTATTTACAAACTTACTATATATCTATACTTCCTTGCGGGTGTGAATGGTGGTTGCTTAGCAGTCTTTTGCTAATGGTTTCTTGTATGTTTTCCAGGTATGCAATAAGTCTAAGCGTGAGCGCGATAGAGATATATCCGTATGAGGCAGCTTAGACTAGTTTGTTATGTTTTAGACTTATGCTTTGGGCATGTGTGCCAATGATGAGATTCTATATACTCTTGTTTTAGATTTTCGGATGTTTTGATATTACTTGAGGATTATATCTATACAGTTCAGTTCTTTTGGTTAGCCTGTGCATCTAGGCCGTGCTTTCTCTTACCTAGATGTGGCATGATACCCCTTTAGGTTATAAATCGCTTCCGCTATGTATGTTTGATAGTAGAGATAGGCAGCTTTTATGTTTAAAGTTTAGTTATCTCAGCTTGTGAAAAGTTGGGGTGTCACACGGGGGGTCTTACGCATCAGAGTTTTATAGAATTCCCCCGCCTTTAGGGCAAAGACGAACATCACGACGGCGAATTTGTCATTATTGTTCTTAACGTTTACCTCTTCCGCTCGCTAGCGGACTAAGAATTCGCTCAAAGATTCCTCTTGCCTCTACTTCATGCTGGTGAGATAGATGAAGTGTTTCCGGCCCTTCCTCCCTCTCATGAAGCAGGCGATAAATTTTATTGCCAGGTCGTGAAAAGAGTCGATGGAGTTACTCTTTAAGTTAGTGAACCACCATTCTGCTTGTCCCCCTAAGGTGGAGAAAAAGCTCTACACATAGCTGCGTTAGAGGACCCCACTAACATCATGGTGGCTTGGTACGCCATGACGTGCTCCTGCGAGTCTTTGGAATCGTCGAAGTGTTTGATACTCGGGAACTTGAAGTTGGGAGGGAGGGGCTTCCTCATTAATCTTTGGGTGAACAACGAGGTTATGGAAATCTTAAGCACTTCCGGGAAGTCACATCTTAGCATCCACCTTCTTTGCCCAGCCCCCGGGCGGGGTCACTCTCATCTGGGAGGGGCTTGTGGACCCACCGTGACCCCTTCTTGCCATCACTGTAAGGTACGGGTTCTCACCTTTCGACTCCTCGGCGGGTTGGGGAATTTTTCTGGGGATTCCGTTCCTCTACCTGGATTCTCGATCGAGGGAAGCCTACAAACTTCTCTCTCAGCCCGGGGCAAGCCAGGCCTACACTCGTGGTTACCAGGGCGCGGGGCCGCGAGGTTTTGCCTCGGAAGCCTGTTCACAGTGTTAGCAACCTCGCGGTGTATGGGGGTAACTACGATCTCCAGCGGGGTAGAGTAAGCCCTCTAGGTTCCCCTTCTGGCTCCAGCTATTCTAATGGGGGTGTCTCTTCCTCTTAAGGGAGGTGGAGCCTGCTTAACATTGTTTCGTGCCGAGGTGAGTTGACGTTCTGTGACTTGGCCATTCTTGGGGTACTTTGGTTAGTACGAAACTGGTAGAGACTAGGAACATGCGCTTTTTGCAGCTATCCCCAATTCCCCACAGACGGCACCAAATGATGGCTTTATCGAGGTCGGGTCCACCATAAATCGGGTATAATAATATTGAACGAGATAGAGAACTAGTAATTTTATTAATTGGCGCGTGAGGCCCAATAGAATATGTACGAAGCCCAAAGATATCGACCCAAGAAACGACGGCTCAAAATAATTAATAAATAAATAATAGGGGGACTAGTAAGCAAATACAATCAATAAGGAAAGAATACCCAACTATGCTATGAATGAAGCTTGAACCCAAGCACACCCAATTGAGGAAGGAAGACCTGACCACTTAGCTAATGTTGATGGGCACCATCCATGTGTACACATCAAGATAGTGCTAACTTCCCACCAGACATGCGTCCCACACCTTCTCGCCATGACTGCTAGGGCTGTTAGCGAACAGAGCTTTCGACAAACTACTCGTGTTCGAGCTCGGTAAGCGTTCGTTTATGTTCGTTTATTAGGGTAAATGAACATTAACAAACAAAATTTAGAGCTCGGTTAATAAACGAACAGAGTCTGAACAGTGGTAAGCTCGTTTGCTAAGTGTTCACGAACAAGCTCGTTTGTGTTCGTTTAGTAGTGTTTGAGAACAAGCTCGTTTAGTATTCGTTAATTAATGTTCGCGAACATGTTTATATATATATATAAATTTGTTCGTGAAGATGTGAATGCAGATTATTTATTGTTCGCAAACAAATTGTGTTCATGAACATGTGCAGGTGTTTGGTTATTAAGTGTTCACAAATGTGTTCATGAACGTAAATGAACATGTTTGTGAACGTACGTGTTTGTTAACGTTTGCGAACACGTTCGTGAACGTGTTCGTTAACGTTAACGAAAACGTTCATGAACATGTTCGCGAACGTTAACGAACACTAACGAACGCTTAACAAACGAACACAAACAGGATTTTCAAAAACCTTAACAAACGAACACGAACACCCCAAA
Source organism: Ipomoea batatas (assembly GCA_002525835.2). Taxonomy (NCBI): domain Eukaryota; kingdom Viridiplantae; phylum Streptophyta; class Magnoliopsida; order Solanales; family Convolvulaceae; genus Ipomoea; species Ipomoea batatas. Next base: position 18,400,478 of record CM008339.1, read on the forward strand.
ATCCTTAACAAACGAACACGAACAACCTCCGTTCGTTTATGTTCGGTTCGTTAACAGCCCTAATGACTGCCCCCGCCATCCATGTACCCAGAAACTCCGGTCAAACCCCGAGGAATAGGGTATGAAAGACACGACCGTTAGCATGGTGCGGACACGCGCCTGAGGTGGCGGTGCGCCCTGCTGCCAACCTGTGCGCTACTATGCTACTGCGCGTCCATCACGCCTAGCGGCAACGCGGCTAGGTGCGCCAATCAGACGCCGTGGGGCGTGATTGGCCCGCCGCGGCCCCGGGCGACGCTCGGCCCGCACGGCGCCCCCTCTGGGGCAGTGGTGGCAAGCGGCTCCCCTGTCGCTACTTGCATGCACTGATCAGCTTCCTAGCTTGCACCACTCCTTTGCTGGGCCTGTCTTCTGCCACTCTTGATTATTGGGCTTGGCCCCAACCAAAAAAATTTAGCCCGTATCCCATAACCCCATCAATTGTATTAATGGAAAGTACATTATTTAAATACTGGAAGTACATTATTTTGTATACTATCAAATAATGTACATTTAGTATGCAAATAACGTCATTTTAATATATTAAAATGTACCTTGCATTCATGGAAAATATATTATTTGAGTACTAAAAATACATTTATTTTATATACTATCAAATAATGTACATTTAGTACACAAATAATACATTTTTAGAATATTAAAAATGTACATTGTATTCATTGTCCATGGAAAAATTTACCCAACCCCAACCAACAAAACTAGTAACTCTAGCAAAAGAAGATATTGCAGCCCCATTTATAACCCAACAAACAGAGATATTATTTGTAGCCTCATCCCATTGAACATTCTTAATAGTTAATTTTTGTTTGTACCTTGTATTAATGCAGGTAAATCAACATATTCAAGTCCCACATTTGTTTGAACTAGAAGAGGTTCTAGTGTCTACCCAGTACCCAACCAAAAAGGAAGAAAATGC
>CM008339.1:18429918-18445606 GCA_002525835.2 Ipomoea batatas
AGTTTTGGAGAAGTTTCCATATCTCTTCCCGTTTTGGAGAAGTTTCCATATCTCTTTCCGTTTTGGTGTAAAGGTCACTTTAGGGTCACGTACAGAATTCATACTCTTAACGTACAAAATTTCATAACACAAGATACAAAAACGCACAACATAAGACACATACACATACATTAAGGTCCACAGTGCGCTGTGAACCTGACACATGGTATAAAGATTAACTGCAAACACATAATTTTTGGATCAAAATTCACAATGCAATATGAACCCTAATTCATGGTATAATTATAATAATTGCAACCCATTATCATCCCTAGACTCTATAGAATGAAAACTTAATAGTTATATTTGTACTTTGCATACCAATAATTACCCGGCCCGATTGTCAAATTAATATGTATATTTAATTATATTAGAGATATTTATTAAAATCGGCTTATGTTTCAACAATGATACACCAATATTAATTGTATCATTGGACCTTGATGCTACATTCTCTCATATCTCCGCAGGGTATGGAAATATGGCCCCTTAGTATTATGTTGAGGATTCAACCTTTTAAAATAAGAATTGCATTGTTTTTTCAAGTAATAATAGAATGTAAGGTTTAAATCCTACAAAGAATTTACAATCAACTCTTTGCGTACCGTTTTCACATAAAAACCACTCTTACATTTATACATGCAAAATTGAGTTCAATGTTTACACTAAACAAAAATCTTTACACATCTGCAATCACACACTTTTTTCTTGTACAACTAAGTACATGCACATTATATTGCTGACACATTAAATACAATGCAGATCAGATGCATACATTATTTTGTGATCAAACCCTGATTCCAGATATCATTCATTCAATTCATCAGCAATTGATCCCACATTGCTTCACATCAGGCCCCTTGGTCTTAAGCACAAAAGGATCGATCCTAACCCACAACAACGAAAAGATGGAGGCTAGAAGAACAGACCATATGACAACAATAGTGGGAGTTCTGTTCTGTCGTCCCATGAGCCCCTTGAGGAACGGGTACAAATGGACGATGACCCAGAAAGCAAAAAACAATTTCCCGAACAGTGGGCCCCACGACTGGGACCCATTGTTGATGGCGTCAGAGATCCCGGCCACAACCCCAACCAAGTTGATGATCAGGATGGTTGTGGGCGGGATTAGTAGCGTTGTCCATTTGAAGGTGTATAGTTCTCCGAATTCCTCGTCGTCCACAGCCTTGGAAGTGACGGTGAAATTCGTGTCGATCCCGGCCAGCACCTTTAGAAGGCCTTGCACGACGGCGAAGAGGTGGGCGGACACGCCGCCGATGACCCAGAACTGCTCGTTCCTCCACCATTCCTCGATGCTCACTCCACTCCACCGCAGCTCGAGGATGCCAGTGGCGAAGATGGAGAGAAAGAGAGCTATGAAGAATAGACTTGCCAGGGTGCTTATCTGGTTAATTGCATTCAAGAAAATGAAGTTTTTTTCTTCATTAGCCATTGAATATAAATATGATGGATCTTAAGAATGTTGCAAATTATTTTGTGGACCCGGGTCCACTTTGCAAGAGTATTTGTCTCTAAAATACACAATTTACATACTGAATGTTCACAATTTGAATTGTGAGCATTCAGTAGGTAAATTGTGAATGTTTCACCTTGCAATGTAGATCTGAATAATGGAAGTTATAAATTACTTATTATAATTATTATACTATATTGTAAATATATTAATTATTTTTAAATGACATTTGGAAATGGATATGACGTTTAGGTTGACTGAATGATGTATAAGTTTATATTTAATAATACAAATACTCCAATTTACTAAAATTGAAAGTTTATCATATTAATTTGTAAACGTCAAAAAGTTTAAGTTACAATAAACCCAAAAGGCCAATGTTTTAATTAGGGTTAAAACCAATAATTTTTAACTTGACAAAAAAAATTGATAAGTCCAATAGCTAGATAAGACTAACTTGAAACATCACTAAACTTGTGCATGTGGTTAATATTACCTCTGGCATTATGAATTTTCCTGTGAGCAAGCAGATGGCAGGGAGAGTGCAGTAGGCAAGGAGAGGAAGGGAGGTGAAAGGATACACAGTTGTGTTAACATATGAAAACCTTTCAAGAAACTTTAGCTTTCCTCCCTTGTACCCATACCAAACCGGGCTATGTCTGCTGAAAAAGATCTCAACTGAACCCAGAGCCCATCTCAGAACTTGGTTCAAACGATCTGACAGATTGATGGGGGCAGAACCTTTGAATGCAGCCAGTTTCGGCATGCAATACACAGATCTCCAGCCTCGACAATGCATTTTGAACCCCGTCAAGATATCCTCAGTGATCGAGCCATAGATCCACCCTAACTGCATTTTTTGACACACATTAGGGTTATTATTGAGTGAAGAGAGAAACCCGCAATCACTATTACCCGAGAACCTACACTGGGTAAATCTTGCTTCGTAATCTGAGTCGATAAAGAATGTAAACCAGCCTAGGACGTTATCCATAGCTGGTTGGCTCGGACATTATGGTTACTATTGAGTGAAGAGAGAAACCCACAATTACTACTTACCCGAGAATGTAAATCTTGCATCGTGGTCTTAGTGGATAAAGAACGTAAATCAGTCTAAGTTATATATAACTGGTTGGCTCAAATTAAGTAGGTCAATAGTCTACCGAACTTGTAATATTATGGTTGTTATTGTTTTTATGGGAAGGTTTAATGAATGGAGTGTTTGGTTTGGGGTTTGTATGTACCTCAAGTCCCCATTCTGTCTTGTCTTCATAGCCGCAGCTGATGACATGAATGGCTTCCTTGAGCAAAGCTGCTGGGCTGGATGAAGGTGGCACACCACCATCCACCATAAGAGTTGAGGTCACAAAGATGGCTGATTGCCCAAATTTCTTCTCAAAGTTCATCTCAGACATCAGTGCCTCTTTATCATCATCAAATCCTGTGCATCAACAAATCAATCCCTAATTCAGACAACTTTTCAAGAATCAATATAATGGAAATGCTAGAGTACCAAAGCTCAAGAACCTTCAACATAGGGTAACCCAAACCAAATTGGTCTGACTTGAATTGGTAACCATAAGGTTACAAATTCGACTTCTAGAGAGAGGAGCGTATTGAGTATTGACTTTCTTGAGTTGGTAAGTTATAGGTCACCTTGGTTGGTTTATAATTTTTTTTGCTAACTAGGATCACAGGGCGAGATTTACCTAGTTCATAGTCTTATATAGTGACTGACTGACTGCGAATTTCCTTCCACCCTCGTCACCCAAAAAAAGTTCTATAGGGGGAACCTCAGCTAAGTTGTTCACTTGGTAACCATAATCATAAGGTTATAAGTTCGACTCCTAAAGAGAGCACCCTATATATTGACTTTTTTATTTGAGTCGATCAACTAAGAGTAACCTAAACTGAACGAACCTTCAACATTTGCACCATCTCCATGTTTAGCATACTTGTCAAGCTTCCTCTTGCGTCCAAAACATGGGCAGCAGTCACAGGTCACCATTTTCGGACGCTTGGCGCGCTTTGGTGGATCATATCCATATAAAGCCTGTCTTCTGAAGACACATCCTGTGCCAACATACACTGGACCTTGTATTCCATCAAGCCCTTTCATGTTAATCTGCCCAGAAACCAAAAAAAAAAAAAATTAGGGTTTGGAGAAGAAACCATTGATAGATATATCCTAGCAAGAATTAGGGTTTCTGGGGTGGATCTTACATCAAAGAAGACCGTGTTTCTGTTTGCATATCTGTCATGCCTGTCTATACCATCAAATCTTTGAGGAAACTGGACATAACAAATTTTTCTACCAGTTGTTTGGTCCATCAAGAAACACATTGCTTCTCTCACAGCTTTGCTGTTGTTTATGTAATGGTCACAGTCCAAGTTAAGCATGAAGGGAGCATTGGTAAGAACTCCTGCCACACGAACCTGCAATAATTCGCATTCCATTTCATCATATCAACCACACAAATACAATATAAATCTATATAATTTATACATTATGAATTTCAATTCCATAATGCGTATGTGCATTATGTTAAGTATTTATGTGTCCTCGACAATATAATTATGTGCATTATGAACATGAATTTTGTAACTTATGAAATCAAATATTGTATATTGGATCAGAGTCCACGATATAACGATTGAGTGACATCCATAACCAAACATGGACAGATAATGTTGTATTGTAGTACGAATAAGAAATGTTGTGTTTACCAGGGCATTCATGGCACCAGCTTTCTTGTGATGTTGGAACCCAGGCCTCTTCTCACGAGATACATAAACCAGGCGAGGCAGTTCATTTCCTTCCACATCTGTTCCTCCACTCTGCCCAAGAAAAACCTGGATCATTCCAGGATGATCCTTGGTGTTGTTTCCTGGCCATGGCGTCCCATCTTTCATGATCCATCCTCCCGGAGGAACTTTACTGGCTTTTGCCACCATTGCATTGATTCTCACCTTGAACTCCTCATACTCTCTCTGTGAAAGAATAATCTGGCTATCAGTTTAAACTTTTAACTGAAACAAAAATGTACCATTCTTGGCAAAACACCACAAAAAGATAAAATAGCTAAATTAGTCAGGTTGTTAACTTAATAGCCACACAGTTACAAGTTTGACTCCAATGAAAACAGCCTATTGATTTTCTTGGATTGAGTCGGGTTTATCTATTGTGGTCCTTTACAAACTAAGGTAACAAGACAGGGTTACTCAGTGTCTCTTAGTTTGCAATTAAAATAAGTCCTACAGCCCGACAGGACTAATCCGAAACCGAGCAGGCTGGCCCGATTGACATCCTACTCAATGTACACCCTTGCATAATAACTGTCAATTTCTCTAATCATCTTTAAAAAAAAAAATTACATCTTTTAATTTGATATCAGAATACATACCTTCATAGCTCGTCTTTCTTTGACGAATGTTGGCTGAACTTTATCCTTGAGATAGTCAATTTTCTGGGAAAAGTACATCTCTGGGGCTCGAGGCTCTATGGCAAACTTCTTGCAGAAGGGAACCCATTTCCTGGCAAATTCTGCAGTCTCTGAGAGAGCTTCAAAGGTGCAATTTGAAGCTCCATCGTCGGATATATAGCATGAGATTTTATCAACTGGGTAGTCCATTGCCAGTATTGAGAGGATTGTATTGGCTGTGACAAGAGGAGGTTCCTTAAATGGATCCACTGTACTCACAAAAATGTCCACTGGAGCTAACATGTTTGGTTCTCCTTCCTTCTCGTACCTACATCATAAGTTTAGTTAGTTATGTTATGTTGCTACTACTCAATGCTATACATTGAATAAATATTGCTTGTGACCTAATAGCAAATAATCAAAGTAAACGAATCATTATAGCACGGGATAAATCATCTTGTGACTTTTACCAACGAAGGACTACAAAAAAGTAAATCAATCTAGGGTTGCTCATGATTGACAACTAGCCCAAACTACGAAGGTTAATAGACTCAGGTTTGTAACTTATTTTTTTTTATTACTTATTATTATTGATGAGGAAACCCCGCAATTACTAAGACAGAGTGTACATTAGGTAAATTCAGGTTTGTAACTCTGACTGGCAAATGACTGTAAACTAGTTAGGGTGTTCACAACCTGCATTATGACCCTACCTCTAGTTAGCAAAAACCCCAATAAGGTAAATCAGATTAGGCTACCCATATAATTGATCAGCTCAGATCAAACCATCGAAGTTAATGGACCACTCTTACTGGAGTTAAACTTGTAACTTTATGGTTACTAAATTAACAGCTAGCTCGACTAACTTGGTTAGATTGGAGTAGGGTTACTCCGATCTGATTTAATCTTTTAGTTGAGACAAACCTGAAAGAGAGACGATCGAGGTAGGTTTCGCGGTCGATGGGGAACCATTTGGGGAACTGATCAAGGATCCAGGAGAAGGCAAACCAGATCTCGCAGACGATGGAGGTTAGCCAGAGACCAATGGCGTCGTGGACTGGGTTAAGGATTCGGTAGCGGAGGAAGAGAGCTAAGATAACCAGCCTGGCTATGATCACCATACGGTAAGGGTTGATCTTGCTTGATGCAATGGGTACCTTTCTTGATAATGGCTGTCTTGCTTCATCCACTCTGCATTATTTATGAGCATATAATATATAAACATAAATGTGCAATCCAATTATCAGCTTAAGTTTTTAGTTGAGATAAAATACGCACATGATGGGGCGTGTTGATACTTACATGGCCATGTCAGAATCAGCAAAGTCATCATGTTCCTGTCCCAGGTGGCCTTGCTGATGCATTTTCCAGTCATCCATTCTCTCTTTCCAGTTGTCTTTCTTATTATCATCATTATCCCATCCTGGCTCCATGACTGGGTAAGGATGGATTCTTTTGTGCCCCACCGTCTGATCTCCATTAGAGATTGGGAATTCACCACTCACCGGACGGGAACGGACGCCGGCGATGACAGGAGGGTACTGTGAAGCCGCAGAATCTTCAATCTCCGGCCCTCTTCCATAGCTCATTTTGCCATGGAGTATGGTTTCTACTATGTTTCTGTTCCTGTTTTTCTCGTCATCAATCTTGAATTCTTGTTCGATGTCATCGTCGTCTTCCTCATCGTCATCTCCCTCCACCCTCGGACTCCCTTTCATCATAAAAACCAAATTTCTTAGGAGTGACAGGAAAAACACGCAATTACTGTTGAAGGATGAAAAAAACATCTGTTTTTCTGAGTCAAGTATGTGAAAAAATGGTTAACTGTCTATCATTCAAGAGGCAACACAACAAGATGTCAATCATGATGGGAGATCAACACTGTTCTTATTCTGGCTACGAAGTTAGGTTTCTTGTAGATTATTATTCAGTTTTGTTAAATTATATTTATATCTAACATCATGAACCATCAATAAAAAGATTTGCAAATCTCTTATGAGTGACTGGAAAAACATGCAATCACTACCCGAGAATGTGTACGTGGTAAACAGATTTGTTACCTTTGAGACGTTTGTATCTGGTCTTGCATTGAGGGCAGAGCTGGGTTCCTTCTCTTCTCTCATATTCATAGCACGGCCGGCACGCCGGAAACCCACACTCGTTGCAGGCAACGAAGAGATCGCCGTCCACGGTAAGCCCTACTTCATCGCCACATATCTCACAAACTTGTCCGGTCAAATCCTTCACTGTCTTACGCTGCATTTAATCACATTATTATTAGTATTATCTTCCTCACAAATCACAAAATTCCCTCACAAGCAAGCTCCATAGGATAATGGAGATATAAATCATGTTGCAAAAATAACTGTGTAATAATCTATACCTAGGCGCTAAGTAGTAGTTGGCCACCTAAAATTTCAATGGAATCGCCGTTCTAAGTGGTCTAGGCAGCTTAGGGGCCGAATACGTAATGACAGACTAAGCGGCCTAGACGACTAAGTCGCAGCGAACTAGGCCGCTTAGGAGATCGTCTAGGCACTAGGGGCCAGATGAATGCCTAGAGATTTTTGCAACTTTGATCATAGGTTTGCTAAATTTATTGTAAAGTTTGCAACTGAACTTAAACTAGTGTTTTAGCAGCAGAATACATTTCATTGAAAATTCGGTTACAAATAACAAAATTCTGTCTGTTGCAATTCAAACTTTCTCTTTGTAGTGTTCATAATGGGGCCATGAAATGGTTTAAGCTACTGAGAAGTGAATATACAAAAGGAGAAGACAATCAATTACCTCTTCATGGCCTTGAATGACAACAAGCTCGTTTCGATTATGGGAACCGGCGACGAGGCCTGCGCTGGCTTCCATGGCGGCGGACTGGGGCGGAGAATGGTGGCGATTAGTGGCGGGGAAGTTGCAGTTTTAAGGAAGAGAATGGAGGTTAGTGTGGGTATTCTTCTGTCTCTTTCGCAGTAGCGTTGTTGTACCTAAATGTATTGTTGGTTGCACAGTCTCCATTGCCTTCAAGCTAAGCTTCCTGCAACAGCTGAGTGAATCTCAATTAACCTACCAGCTTCGCACAATTTCTTTTTCTTTTGGTGACATGGAAACTCCCAACTAAACTCGTGTATGCCGACACCTACGGGCACGAACGAATATTGTTCGAAAATTCACTGGACCTACACCCATCACTCAAGAATATATATTGGGTAAATTTCATTTTTGTGTAATAGTCTACAAACTACTCATCAGAGATATAGTATGATGAAAATCATGTGTAATAGGTTTGACTGAAAAAAAAAAATGCTAGCTGAAATAGAATTCCTGACTTTTAGATACGAGAATTATGTTTTAACTATTTGTATGTGTTTTTGGGTCACTTTGCACATTCTTTTCCCTTTCAGGTTGGTTGTTTTGTCCTTATCAACAGTGTATCAAACTTGTTACTTGTGATATTTGTTGATGTGAGAATGAAGGAAAATGAAGGGTAGATGGTGGGGTGGGGGAGGGGTACGGTAGGAAAAGTTCAACTATCTACTATAATATGTTCAAACATGATTAATAGTGTACTTTATACTCCGTATATATTATGATATATATATATATATATTTCAAATTTTATATAAACATGTACTTTATTTCTCCCATGCTATATATATCTCCTTATACTAGTTTAAAAGATTGTGTCATGTCGTGTTATACATCCATACTTGTTATTGATGAATAAAATAAGTTACACTTGAATAGGTCTAAATTGCACATTAATGTTTATAGATTATTGGTGAATTAGCTAATCAGATCAAATCTTAAGTTAATTAATAAAGAAATTATGTAACTAATAAAAAGATAACACGTTAATGAGCAATAATTACTATGAAGTGATATGATAATTGCAGAGGTCTTTAATATTATCGTTTCATTGTCCATTAATTAATACTATCAACAATTTGATGATCTTCTTCTAGGAGATGATTTGCAATATAAACTAGAAGTAGTTGGTTGCATCCATTTTGTACATGTGCATTGAACTTCTTCTTTACTCTTGCCAACTTTAGAGTATGTAAGACATATATTCTTAATGTTTAAGGATATATATAAACTAAAACATGAATTCATCATATACAACCAACAAATGGGTCACTAGCTAGCTGCCCTTAATTTTCGTTTTCATATTTATTTTCTAAAAAATAAGAAAAAAAAATATTTTATTAACATATTCACTTATATGACAATGACAACCAACAAACAATGCGCGTTGGTGTATATAGATAAACTCCGCTCTTGTATAACACAAATTAAACGCCAGAAAGGTTTTTCTAGTGCTGTTAACCTTTTTGTGTGTCCATGTAAACTTGAGATATTACATCAGAGCAATGTTTTCTCAAGGTGGTAGTCTGTCCGACCTTGGGGCCTAAAAACACCCTCGTAGTGATAGCCACAGGGCGTTGGCCACCCGTTCTTCGTGAATCGTTATATCGTGGACCCTGGTCCGAAACAACGTCGTTTTAAATGGTAGTGGACGGTGGACGCGAATGACTTTAGGAATACACAGAATCCTTGTCTAAAATACACAGAATGACTTGAGAATACACAGAATATTGATACAACTACACAGAAATCATCCTCCTAACATTCGAATACACAAAACACGTCACAACGTACACAAAACACGTCACAACCTATGTTTAAGTACCCCTAACATGAATACACGTCTACAATACACATAATGACTTAAAAGAATACACAGAATATTAACACAAATACACAGACCAACCAAAACGGGAAACGTGATTTCCAAAAAAAATAAACCATTAATTAAAATGACCAAAACGACTTCGTTTTGGTATGGGGTGCACAATGGTCCACGATATAAATTGTCGTTCTTCGCGCCTTAGGCCAACGATCGGCCCAGTGCATGACTCACACAGCGCACTCTCGATACCGGTCTCTTGACACACTATAAATACAACATTTATTATTTGAGGAGACTTTTAACTGTTTTCTCTTCACGATTCGTTTCACAAATTGAGAACCGTCAAATGGTCTCTCACACGGACCCGGACCAACACAGCTCATTACAAATCGAACGGATCAAAAAATGTACAATTTGTTCCTCAAAACCTACACACACACACACACACACACACAAAAAAACCTGTACACAAAAATGATCCAATCCGATCCCTCATGATATGAAAAACAGAAAAACCAAAACCATGGAAACATTAATGGCTATGAATTGCCTGGATTCACGGCGGAGCTTCTCCCCGGAACCTCCGGAACGGTGGCTCCGCCGCCGTCGCCGCCGCCGCCGCCGCGACTTGCTCCCTCCGTGAGACGCGAACACACCTCTAAGGCTCCGTGCCGGTAACGAAAACGGCATCTGCTTCTTCATCTCCTCAAACAATTCGCCGCTTTTGAATAAAAGCTGCTGCGGCGGCGGCGTTTTCCGATGAATCTCTTCGACGCTTTTCACGTCGATGAGTTTTCCGTCCGCGTAAAGTTTGCGACATTGGAAGGACAGAACCAGGATTGTGAGGAAGGAGATTGTTTGAGGTTTAATTTTGGCCATTTTCTCCCGAACGGAGAGCTAGGGTTTGTTCATCCGGTCGGGAGAAGCAGCAAAAGGAGATTTGGGGGCAATCGGATCAATTAAATAAAGCATTTTGTGGTTATTATCACTTGGTGTGTATAAACACACAAATTTTAATGCATGGTTGTATATCAATTAACAATTTCATTAACGGTTAATTAGGCATAAGGTGTTCACTATATAATGGTTTCAACAAATAATAAAGAATTGTGATTAACTAAAATTCATGGCCAATGCACCAATTGCACATGTTAGACCGGTTAAGTTCGACTTGATAACCACAAGATTAAGTTCGTAAAAGTTGTTATTGACTTTCTTGTTTTGTGTTTGTCAATTATAGGTAACATACGTTTTTTTACCTCTACGCCAAGCAACTTAACCCAGCTAAGTTGGTTTACCTCATTGTAGTTCCTTGTCGACTAGAGTCACAGTACAATGCAGACTTTAATTCACATAGAGTGCACCATTGGCTATTGGTGTTCTTGGTTTGAGTCTTTGAGTCTATCAATTAGGCTGGTTTACCTCAATGTAATTTTTGCAATTAAGGTCACAAGGCGGGTTTCACTTGGAATATACTAGCAAAGTAGGAATAGCATGAGGCCATGAGCTAGTTGGAATAAATAGCTAGCAAACAACAAGGATATATAGGTAAATCAGGAAAACCCCGTATGAAGGACTCGATCAAGACGTTGTTGGCAAGAGTTGAACTTATGACCGAAATATGAGAATCATGTTTCACCTACTTGCCCATCATTTTCGATGCTAGATTTATATTGTTAATAGTATACTCATGGGATAGGTTCGACATTTGAGTATTTTCACTTTTGTCATTTAGAGAGATTAAGGTGAATTATCTTATTGACTTGGCATGTATGTAAAGAATAATCATTAACTCTCTTAAACCAATTAAACAGACATAAGTACAACAAACACATGAGATAACCTCGTGCCCATGTAGCAGTAGTCATGTTGTACAAAATTTGATGAAGTTCTAACGTTAATCATCATCATGTTCGACTAGAGAAACATGGATTAATCAGCTCTTTGTAACAACTTATTACTCCAAAATGTTAAAATTCAAAAAACTGTTATTAGCTAAAAGCCAATTTACGGAAGATCATGGCTCACACAACTCAATTACACCACTGGCTCATAACTCAACAAAATAGAACTAAGATGCTCCACGCAATGATATGAATCAAATCAGTGTATTAAAAACACCAAACATCATTAACCCAGCAAAACTTTAGTCAACGAACCATATTTAATTGAGTAAAATTAAAGTTGCCAAGTTTGACATTAGCATAAAGTTGAGGTGTTGTCTTTACACCTTTCGGCCATGAGCATATATATCTGGTACTGCGTCATTTTGTCCGAAAATTGTAACTTTCGGCTTGGTCAGCTCCAAGTACAATCATACACACATAGACCAAAGAATCTAATCTAATACATGTGTCAGTCAACAAACAAGTAAACTCATAACTACAATCATAAACACACAAGTATGGCTGTTAACGAAAACTCATAACTACAATCATAAACACACAAGTATGGCTGTTAACTAAGCGAACGTAAACAAACGGAGATTTTTCGTTTGTTAAGAATTTTGGAGTGTTTATATTTGTTTGTCAGTGTTCATTTGTTAAGCGTTCATTAATGTTTGTTAATACCTGCTAACACGTTCACAAACATTAACAAACATGTTCGTATTTTGCCAATGTTCAAACTCTCTTCGTTCATAAACCAAGCTCTAAATTTTGTTTGTTAATGTTTATTTAGCTTTATGAACAAACACTTTATCGAACAAGAACTCGAATAGTTTCGCTAACACCCCTACATCTCCACCAATGTGCCTCATCACTAGCACGTCAATTGCTAACTTATGAGTGAACTTTCTATTCGACCCGTCTTAAAACACAGACCAAGAAATATGTGCATTAGGCAACAAGCAATTAACCTTACATGGACCCAAGTCCAAAATACACAATTTACATACTAAATATTCACAATTTATATACTAAATGTTCACAATTTACAAATTGTGAACATTCGGTATGTAAATTGTGAACATTCAGTATGTAAATTGGGATGGGTACACTTTACAATATATGATTGGCAAGCAGAAGAAGAATGTAACAGTAACAAAACACAGAAAGAACAAAAATGATGAAAATGTATGTATAACTGTGAGAACAAGGAAAACCAGAACAGCTATAACCGCAAAGCAGAATCTTATTCCTGTGCTATATAGTATGTATAACAACCACACAACATTGCTATCCCAGCACAAGTACAAGAATATCTCAATCAAAAATGCTATAATGGAGGGAACAGTCACATTATGAGCTCACAAGTTCGGCAAAACTTAGAAATTTTACTAGTCAGGGAGAGATAAATTTTTTAGAGAAAAAGAAAGAAGGGGGAAAAAAACTAATGAAATATAAAAACAAACGGGTCACAAGAAGGACCCTTTACCTCGGGACGTGATATAAAATTAACCACAGTTGAGACCAAAATCTTTTAATGTCTTCCTCCCTTTATCAAACACAATAACTACCACCTCGAGAAATATACAACTCACTATGAAGCCCGAGATTTGCAGCTCCAACTGATATTGTATGTGGTGGAGTTGCTCTGCTGCTGCTCCTATGGGAATTTCATTGATGAGTGAGTTCAGGTTTTCCGTCTACGAGGGGATGGGGTAGAGGCTTTACTGGAGCAAACTCCGGCATGCCTCAACGTTGGTTGCCTGTGAATCCAAAATTGCATTCCCAGATGGACTTGAGCTAACAACCCTCATTACAGCAGAAAAAACATCCTTTAGGTAGAAGTTGTCACCGATATTCTTCAGGATCTCATTCACGATGCTGAAGTTAATTCCACCAGCCAGAACAAGTCTTCCAATGATGTCGCCAAAATTGGTTGGTGCTTTAGGCAAATCCATGGCTAGGTCATCCAACAGAGATGCAAATTTCTGACAACCGCTTCCCAAAACATTTGAGTCAAAGATCTTCTTTTCAAACAAATACTCGAGAAGTTTTACAAGAGGATCGACACAGGGCGGGCTTTTGTCCAATCCAAGGGCAATAGCTTGCTTTACAATCTCAGGATAATAAGCAGGAGATTTTAGTTCCTCAACGCACTGTAACGCTTCATCCAAAAGCCGAACACTGAAGTATTCATCTAGAAGTGCAACTGTTTTCCTCTTGAGTTCATCAGGACCAAGTTTTGCTCCTGTAGCCTGTGGCTTTTCAGTGGCTTGTGGCACAGATGCAGCTGGAGGCTGTCTTACCGGAGCAGGAATTTGGGATGCAGAATCAAGTGGTTGACCATAGTTCACTGGGCGAACAGGAGACGCACCACTACCGGATAAGAGAGCACTAGTCCTGCCACTCACAAGACCACCACTACCTTGAGGAAGAAGCATTTGGTTTGATGATGGTGACTTGCCAATGAGTGGTGGTTGAGCACGGCCAGCAGATTGCATCATTGATCCATCACCTCTCGGCATGGACCGATTCCTTGGGAATTCCCAGTTGTCATTATCAAATCCAGGCATCCCAGGCATCTTCCTTGCCCCTGGCATCCCAGGCATCATACGATTAGGGAAGCCAATAGGGCTCATACTCCCTTGAGGACCTGGAGCAACACCACGTGGATTCCTAATACTTGCAGTAGCACCAGGACGCAACCCCAAATTCTTCTCTGCTTCAGAGTGAATCTCAGTAATAGTTTTAGCTTTCACCTGTAAATAAAAAATACTGAGTAAGCATCAAGCATACACACCTTGATTAGCCAAAAACTACAGAATAAATCATTGATCACCTCCTCACGTCGTGGGACCCAGCCATTTGTCCGCAAGTCAAGAACATCACGAACCATGAACCTAAGTCGTGGAGCAAGTTGAGGGTTAGTGGATAGTTCTTTCAATCGGTTGAAGTACATATCATTGATATGTTTCGACTTCTGGTTCTGATCAAGCTGTTTACCAATGGTGTTGAAGAAGTGGCAGATAGCTTCAACATTTTCCTCTTCGGGACAACTTTTTGGGTCTTGACCTAACAGTTCCTATTTGGGTAATAGAAGATGTAAGATAATTGCACAATGATAATGACCAAATCATCCGGCGACCAAAGGGAAGAATGTAAAACAGAAAATTAGCATATATAAGGTAATAAAATGGAGCCTAGATGAACCTGAACAATGTGATGAACAATCTTCTCAGGAACCATTTTTTGTTTCAAGAGCTCCCCAATAAGACGTATGTTCCCAAGAGTGCGCAGTTTAATCATCCTTTCTTTATCTCTGCGTTCTGAATCCTGATCAGGAGCAGTCATTTGTCGGGCCTCTTCCCTCAACTTGTCAGAGCCTTCAAATGCCTCCTGGCAATTATTCAGGAGCACTCTCTTAAACGTGATTTCTTTCCCACCAGGTTCATCAGATGGAAATGGAGGCAGCTTCTCATTCAGATCAGAGCACAATTGGGCATACATTGGGCAAAAGGTGGGCTCCAGTACAGCCTTGTCAAATATTAAAGCAATAACTCCCTGAAGGACAAAAGAATATGTAAGCAGCCAAGTCATTAAATTTATACATTATGGAATGAAAATAGAAATGTCACTCAGAGCAACTGAAGCATTAAAGAAACCCAGAAGGAGGAAAATACAGCCAAGTAATACAAGTCATGTAAGAACCTTTAAAATGTCAGCAGTTGTTATCCCAGCATCAATAAGCTGACCTTTAAGTAGATCAAATTTTTCTGGAGTCAACTTGTTAAGTATGCTGCAATATAAGTAAAATCATTAGTACCAGCAAAAGCTAACAAACTGGTAGTTGTCATATCTGGCTAAACATGAAATAAAACAAACTGTGCAGCCTAACAGAAAGATTTGCCTTAATGGATTTCTAAAGATGTGAATAATGTGTATGCGTTTTCAGATTCTTCAAGCACCTCCAAATCCAAAAATATACATGCCATTAGAAGCTTTACTTTTCTGAATATCAGGTTAAAAATCACAAGTGCATGTGTTCCATTTATCATAGGGGAGATAAGATTAATCAACAACACACAGAACTATGCTTACACACAAAAATATAGAGTAAAATAAATCAACAAAAAAACCATGAATTACCCCTTCACTGTTTTCAAAACACGATCCTTGT
>CM008339.1:18445843-18484127 GCA_002525835.2 Ipomoea batatas
GCAGGTTATCGGAACCAAATCGATACAGTTTTGATGCAAACATACAAACAAATATAAGGGCAATGCTACCATATTAAAAGAATTACCACTTGGTTAGAAGAGATCTGGACTCTCCCAAATTGTGAGTTGAGTTGCTCACCCATCCTGCCACCAAATTCTTTGTTCTCTTTCATCGAATCCCATGACCTTTCATCTGCAGGGGCAGAAAATTGTGCTGACCTATTCCGCCAGTCACGATTATCTGGCTCAGAATAACGACTCTGAGATTGAGTTTGCAACTGCAGTAGATATAGAATAGCTTAAGATAATTGTAGGAGAAATGCCACACCATATCATCAAAATATAGACAAAAAGAGAAGGGGAGAAAGAAAATTTCTAACATCAAGTCTGGTAGAGACTTACATTGCTTTCTGCACGACCACGATTGGCATCTTCACCAAAGAATTCAGCTTCAACCTCCTGTTTAGCTTTCAGAATATCCTCTGGGATGTTAACTACCTGGTAAAAAGTGAAAAGGGCACTTTAAAGTAAAAAAAAATTAAAAAAAAAAAGGCAAAATCACACAGAATAGAACAAGAGCAATTCCTATTTGCAAAAACACTAGGATGATTTTAACCAAAACTAAAGGGATCAGTAGATATACTGCATGCTACAGGAAGGGATAATATCAATAACTTAACCAACAAATACAATTGTAATAAAGGAGTCTATCAGTCCTCTGTAACATGCAATAGATAACAACATAATTTAGTGTATTAATAGTGTAGGCAAAACAAATATTCTATAGCAAATACAACTCATACAGTCATACCTCTCTCAGTTGAAGCAGCCGGTCACGAGTATATCGAATCCGCTCCTGGCCCTCAAATCGGGACTCTCCAGTCTACAATGATTAATAGAATGAGATCACAAAATATAATGTGAAACAACAAGGCTTTCTTAATGTAGACTGTCAACAGGATAAACTCTATAGCAGTCATCAGGTGGTTTTAATTTATGAATTAATCATGGTAAAGGTATATTGCACAGATTAATTCCATGTCTGAAGGGATCTTTAAGGGCAATAAAGACTCTTTACATGCCCTCCTAAAGCCTACACATTGCTCTGCGTCCATATTTACAGCAGATACACATCTCTTAAGTGTGCTGCCAAGAATTAGGACGACAACATAAAACAGTTTTCAGTCAACCAAGAAAAGTAAATCACAAGCAAAAGTTAATATTAGTACAGACAGGTTATATAGACTATTAGTGTACAGAAGAGATAACTCTTCCAAAAAAATATAGCCTTGCCTCTTGAATCTTGACTGTAGATAAATACATTGACGGGCAACGACCGTTGGTTGGCTCACTCATACACAAGGACAAGTAGATACCATTTTAAAAGAAAGATTTGAACTTTAGTGGTATAATTGATGCACCAGTCATTCTTCAATTTCGGGTGATTTGGTGTTTTTTTCTTTTTAGGGGTGTCTAAATACAAAACACATGGTACATTTTAGTAAAGGTGAAACTTTAGTATCAAATACATCCAATGATTGCAAACTCAGAAAGGTGTGCAATATGAAACAAAGTGGGTTGGATTTGCAACTATGAGAAAAAAAAATAGACACTATAAACCACATCAATCCTATATTTCAATCAACATCCGATTCGATTCCAAATACACCTACATATATGCCAGGCTCTGTGTGTATATACATTGCAGTATCAGGCATCTAAAAAATAAGCAAAAGTAAACAAGTGGCCAGACTTCATTTGATCAGAACTCTATCCACCCTAAAAGCCCTATCCACATATAGATACACACAAAAACGAGTTTAATTCCTCAAAATCCAATGAATCAATACAAACACACAAACATTCCGAGCAACAACGAGGCAGAGATAGGAAATACGCGGCAGATCCGGAAAACGGAGAAAAGAATCGACCTTGAATGAAGAGAGAGCAGAAGAACCGCCATGGGGGCGAAGCAGCGGGAGATCAGAATTGGCTGATAACGAGGTATCAAAGCGAGGGCCGAGCACTCTACTTCCTCCTCGGTTTCCGCCACCTGGTCTCAAGCTCAACCCTGTCTGATCAGACTGCATACCTCAATCCTCTCCGCTGCGCAATCAAACCTCACCGCCGCACCCAAAAATCGAAACCTAACCGGGATATAGGTACAGATCCGTGTATGTATCTATACCAGTACGTGAGGAGAAAGAGAGAGAGAGAGATTCTAGAGAGAGAGAGAGATTGGAATTGTTTTCCTCCCTCTGTTAGGAAGAGGAACAAGAAAGAGAGAGAGAGATGGAGGCTGGGGTTAAAGAGTATGTATGCGAAGTCGGCTAGGAGAGAGAAAAACCCTTCCCGGAAGGTTACGCCTCGTAATTTCTTGTTTATCGAAGGGGCTGTATCGGAAATTCCGGATTTTCTTACCAGTTTTACATGTACACATTTGGGTTTACGTTACTGTCCCACTCCCCAATCCCCATTTCAACCCAAGTAGAGTAACTAAATAGATGAACCAAGAATCAAATGAGCCAATGAGGTGCAACCTAGACATTGATTTAGTGGATGAGAAACTTTATATTATGGGTGTTTAGTAGAATGTAATTGCAATTCAATTGTAATATAAATTTTTTTTAGATGGCCATGGCTGTCTGGGGATGGTCTCGGGCAGCCATGGCCGTCCATGGTTGTTTGGAACGAGGGGGGCGGCCATGGTCGCCGCCCTCGTTCCATGCCTTTGAGGTCCAGATCTGGATTTTATGGAAGTTTAGATCTGGACCTCATTTTTTACCGTCGTGGTTGTTCTCGCCGAACAACCTTTAACGAGGCAGCCACCAGTTGTCTTCGTCAGACAGTTTTTAACAAGGCAGCCATCGGATGTCTTCACCGGACAGCCAGTGGCTGTTATGTTTTTTGTTTTGTAATAATGTAATAAATAAATAAAAAGTTTTTTTTTAAAAAAAAAAAGTTAAAGTATCACGTGTCGAAATGTGGATGATTTAACCTGCGATATAAGTTTTTTTTTTACTCAATTGTACTATATTTGAATTCATACTTTATTCTCACATTATTATTTTTCCTCACAATGTAGTATCTACTGAAGCGTAACGAGCTCAAACCTACTCCCATCATTCATGTGGGAGTGTTAATCGGGACACCGAGTGCCACTAGACCACAAGGTCTTTGGCTATTATATTCTCTTTAGATGTACAAAAAATTAAGGTTGGACTACCAATCCAAGATTTAAGTAGGCTGTGAATCCAATAATTTTGTTAGTTTCATCCCTTCTTCATAGCCCAACATTCAAAGCAAAATATTACTCCATATAGTCCATAAGGTTGCCTTGTTATTGTGACTCATCCATAAACTTAGTGGGCTACACTTTTCAAGAACTGTCCTATATGCCTAATTATATGGGCTACACTTTAGTTGGGCCATCTGAATCCAATAATTTGGATGGGTTAATACCTTCTGAATTAGCCCAATATCCGGATGACAACCTTAGTAGGTATGGAGGCAAATTATACCATGGACCAGGGTCTACCTTGTATTGTAGACCATGGTCAAAAAATAACCTTCAGATTAGGTATTTGTAGCAAACACATTATGTACTTGTAGTTATCATATTATGTGTCAGCAATTATCAAGTTACTTGTTTACATGTACAATGTTATATGCATGTACAAAATATTTTAACTGAATGTACATAATTTTTGCATCAGGGTTCACAATGCAATATAAATTATAGTCCATGGTATAACAATTAGGTATGAGGTTTAATTTGATAGGAGTAGTAAACTTTTATTTCGTAATAACGTTTTAAAAAAATATTTGATGCACCGTTTAGTCGATAATATATAACTATTAGAGCATGTGTTTCAAAATTGGGTGGATCATAAGCCAGTCCCAAACGCGATTGATGGACTAATAATGGGGCATTGGAAGTACAAAGGTGTCGTGGGTTTGATCTAGTGAGAGAGATTTAGAGCATCCTTATCAGTATTGATTTTTTTGGTGGTTTTTATCAATCCTTGTAGGAAAGAGAATGGAGAGGAGAGAGGTGCACAGAAAAAAAAAAATTTGAGCAAAACGGTCACAAAAGCCAGAAAGCAGTCATAAAAGAATTACGCGCCAGTAATTAGGCGCTCAGCAGGTGCGCCTATGTAATTCATGTAAATTTCTCTTTTTCTATGCTCAAAAGGGACCCACAAATATACATTAACTTGCAAGAGTCAAAAACTTAAAAATAACCCCTTCCCACACTTATTGTAAACCCATTCCAAGTTATTTCATATGCAAAAACTAAATAATATCCACAAATGTGGATGCCTTTACAATACTTATATCGTGAACTAAGATTTTAGATTTATATAGCAAAATGAATCCCTAGTATAGGTTCTGTAAGATGAACCTCGAGATACACGGTATAATTTGCCGAGGTACTTGACTCGTGAGAGATGAAAAACCTAAGCATGAGGGAATATTCTAACTAGGAAGAAGGAAGGAAATCCACTTAGAAATATGCATGCTTAATTGGAACTGAAATCAAATATGTCTACCTAGACTTTAAGATTTTTTTTCATAATTCAACTATGACTTGTATTATGTTCTTTTCTTGGAAAAAATAGTAAAAATGGCATGGTAAGTGGCTATTTTATGGTACAAGTATATGTAGAGTCTACTCTCGAATGGATCGGATCCAAGTGGATTCGGATTCTTCATTCGTAGTGAGACGATGATTGTCATCTTTGTCTAAATGATAACCCAATTGTGGGTCTCCCCTATAAAGATAGCAATTGGACGGACACCCACTTTGATTAAGTGATTTTGGACGATTTGTTCTTTGATTTTTTATGGAGTGTTTGTTGACAAAGGCATGTGGATATGATTTTTGAAAGAAATTTGAAGGATCAAATAATTATTGAGCAATTATTAATGGTGAAAATTAAATTGTAAAATAATTCGAGGAGCCAACAAAAAAAAAATCATTAAATTTTAATGTAATAACCCCCACCTAGCGGAAGCCTTAACAGTGAAAGAAACCCTGACATGGTTGAAGGAAAAAAATTACAACAAATAACGATTGAGACAGACTGTCAAAATGTTTAAAAGCTTCTAAATAACCCACCACCCGACTATTCTTATGTGGGTTGTGCTATTAATGAGTGTCGTAAATTGGCTAGGCACTTCGAGTCAGTGTCCTACCATGCATTTCATCCGTAAATCAACGAATGTGTTGGCTCATATTCTTGCAAAAGTCACAAATTCTCAGTCTAATTTCCTAATTAGTTACCGTTCTATTCCTTCTTGTATTCAATATTTATTTTCTACTGTATAAAATCTTGTAGTTATTAAATTAACCGTTTAACTAACTCAATTAGAATTGTCCCAATTCAGCACGGGATTTTTAATATATCAAAAGTAAGAATATTCATTGGAATATACCTATATAAGATGACACATTATTTATTATGCCGTAAAACACGGCCCAAAGTAAGAAAGTAAACGAGTGAAAGAGACAATTGGTCACATGATTAATATATTTATCAAAATTGTTTCTAGACCCCTCGTAGCAAATTTTGTAATAACAGATCACATGGCCCCTTAGTCCACACCACATGCAAACAAACATACAATAATAGAAACCCCTCATCATCGAAAATTACCATTTTAATCCCTTAATTATTTTCAAATTATCAATATAGTCTATAGTTTTCAATTTCAACAAACTTGATCATTGAATTGTTTAAACTTCGTCAATCCAACCCTTCCGATGGACCAAAATGGTGATTTTTCATTTTTAAATTTTGTCAATATGATCATCGAAGAGTTTAGTTGATGAAATTTAAAACAATTCGATAATCAAATTAGTTAAAAATGAAAACTAAAAATTACATTGACAGACAATTGAAGGACCAAAATAATGATTTTCTCTTGATTATACAATAGTCTTTAAAAAGAAAATACTAGTAGTCTTTAAAAAGAATTTAAAAAAAAATAAAGAATTGAAAGAGCAACCATAAAATAGTTTTTTCTAAAACTTACTAGTTGACATGACAATAGGATGCATATAGAAATGTTGTGTTGTATTTGTCTACCCCAATTTTTCTGTTTCTTTTCCCTTTTTTATGTTCTTTCCCTTTCACTTCACTAGTAAACGATGGGTGACAAGAGTATATGATGGGATTATATTCAATTCTGATTATATATGGGCACTTCGCGGGCTCTAAGGTTTAGAAACTGGCTACCATAATTAGACGTTGTTTTAAGTTAGATCAATTTCACAACTATTACACCAAACGATATATTGAATCGGGGTGTTAATGTGGAATGCTCCGCTCTATTAAGTCCTCTACACTGTTTTTTTTTTTTCCACGGGTCTTTGTGGGCCAGCATATGAAGCCCACGGGTTAGTATTGTATTGTTTAAATAAAATCGATCTTTTGGTTTCGTATCAAGTTTTGGTTGTGGTTAATTCTTCTAAATTAAATTCCTTTATATATATTGGTTTATCAAATTATTTTCACCTACAAGTTATGCACGAAGTGGCGATTTTAGTCCTTCGGGGACTATTTCTACCACCAATTTGTTACTTAATAAATTGGAGTGGCTAATTTAGTCATTCAAGGACTAAAATCGTCACTTAATGCATAACTTAAGGGTTAAAATAGCCACACATATAACTCAGGGATTAAGTCTGCACCATGGTATAATTGGACGACAAAAAATGCAAATTTCTCTTGGTTTCCATGAACCAAACGAACTATAAATGTATTAGTCAATTAGTTAATAAAATAAGAAAAAACAAATGTAGAAATACTAGCACATATAGACAAAAATACGTTCTAGATATTCTGTAAGTGGTGGTCGAGCTGATGTAGCATGATTTTCGAACCAAAAGAAAGTTATGAGTCTAGAAAAATCACTATTTTAGTTCTTCAATTGTTTTGCAATTGTCAATTTAATCCTTAATTTTTAATTTGGTCAAATTGACCCTCCAATTGTTTTAAATTTCGTCAATCAATTCCCCTAGCCACTATTCTGTCAGTAAGCTGTTAGTTACCAAAACAGTGAGTAAAGGATTTAATTGACGAAATTTAAAATAATTGGATGTTTTTTTTTGAAAATAAATATTTGGATGATTAATTCGACCAAATTAAAAATTAGTTACTAAATTGACAATTGAGGGATCAAAACAGTCACTTTCTCTACGTATTTTATTATTGTCAACACCCACTAATCCTTTCAAATCATTACACAAAAACTGAACTTATCTAGTCCACACTTTTAAATAGGGACTATAAATTTCTCTATTCAAAAAAACCCCAAAAAATTGTTCTAGAAGCATTCAATTATCCTCGTTGGACCAGTAGCTATCTAGGACCACTTCATTTTTGTTTTTATTTTTAATTTATGTGTATTTTGGGGACCATATTGAACAATAGGGGATCCAGCAAGTGCTCCATCATTTCAACCTTTTGGTGGCCAATCGCAACATTTTTGCGGGACACCAAAATAGTTGGGAACTAATAATGATGATATACATAAGGTAATAATCAATTCATCACTATGTATGTTGAAGTTTTGAAATGATAATGTTAAATTAGATATTTATTTTATGGATGATTTTAGATATATAACGACGTACGATCATAATTTATCAAGATAAGATTTAAATGAAAAATTGGTAATGGTGATAACTCATGATTTTAATGTTATACAATTTTAAACTAATTGAAATTTACTGGACACTCAACTAACCTTTGTCATATATATACAAACTTATGATGCCGGTGAATAGTCAATTAGTCGTCTATAGAAAATTAATCAAATAATTTTTAGTATGATTTTGGCATCTAAAGGTCCCTACGAGTTTGATTCTTAGCTAACACTATTTTGACTGAGTCTGTCATACACTCATACCAAATCTTTCTAGTGCATGTAGTTCACATTTCTTATGTAGTTTGTTTGTTATTACATAACAGCGGAGTTTACCTAATACAAATCATCCAGTAGTTGTTGGGGGCCAGGGGGGTTCCTTTTCTCTCTCTCTCTCTCTCTCTCTCTCACACACACACACACAAACCCAAATAATTTGTCCGAAATGGGTGGGCGAATGAATGAAGCATGCATGATCCTCATACTAGAGGGGTCTTGTGATCTGTTTTTGCCAACACCTTTTTGATTAAGCCACTACACATAGCCACATAGTGTTCCTAATGTGATCTACTTTTTTTTTTCTTTTTTAAATATAATTTGAAACAAGTACAGAAAAATAAAATTTACTCAATACACACCCTAGAATTTTCCTCTTAACTCAACAAAAATTAACCAAATAATTAGCACACTTACATATTACCTTTTCTCAAAGTCTTATTGCACATCTCTATAACCAATAGCCTTTCCACTAAGTGGTGGTTTTATCAAAGAAATGTTTGCAAAATATGAATAGTATAATGTACTCTGATCTTGACTCCATCACACTTTGGGTGGATATTTTCCCCATTATATATTGTCATCATATATATTTGGTGCATGTTTCTTCAAATCATATCATTATTTTGAATAAAATAACATGGATTTCCTTTCTTCCAAAAAATGACAAAATAAACCATTTGCATAACAATACAAACAGTAGAAGCATGAAGCTAGCCTTATATATTATAAAAAATAGTTATAAAAAATCATACACTTTCGTTGAAACTCGTCGCACAAGATTTTTTTTCTTAATGCAGTTTACCTATTCTATGTAGTTTGCAAACTATTTCACATGAGTATGATTTACTTAGTGCATACCCTCGAACAGTAGCTACGGATTTTCTTTGTCACTCAAAAAAATCACTATCTATCTAAAAACACCATATTGTCTATTTAATAAATTTAGGGCATATGTTACTACTTTATACTTATCTATTTTTATTTTTTTTGAAAACTACTACTTTATACTTTAATTATTAAGAAATGTTACACATCCCTCTTAATATGTATAGTATGATATGGCACTATCGGTTTGGATTTTTTCTATTTAATTATTAAGTAGTTTTTTTTAAACTCATGGTAATGTCATCTAATTTATAAACACCCAACAAAAATAAAGAATGTGAACTTAGGAGATAAACTTAAGAGGAAAAAAACATGATTCTTAATCATTAGTAGTGTAAATTTACTTTTATAAAGTAGCGGATTAGATTCTTAAAATTAGGATTATCTTAATTAAAGACCAAATTTATCATTTTACTAAGAACTCGAAGATTAAACTTGGAATGCAAATAATTGAGAGATCGATTAAATTTCCATTGTGATTGTAATTGAGAGATGTCATGTGCGTTTACTAATAGACCGGAGAAACCCGCATTCACTACCTGATAGCATATGTTAGGTAAACCATGCTCTTGTATAATATCTCGCAAACCACATAAGATAAATAATTAACTCGTACTATGAAGATCATCATATGTGAGGTTCAACCGAAAAGATATTAACAAGAATCGAACATGTAGCTTTTAAATAAAAAAATAATGCTCCATCCACTACATTACAGTTTTAGGTCTAAAATTTAAATTTACATTTCTCGACATGTCAAACGTATGAACATGAATAATGGAGTTCTATTTATGGACTATGGAGTATATATATTAAATATAAAATTCAAGTACAACCTAATTAATACGGTGCAATTTTTGGTCACATGATTATAATTGCCCAAATTTTTATGTCCCCGACATTCAATAGGCCCTCCTCGTACGTGTTTGAGTGTTCAGCAGGCTGTAAGCCTTCTAGAAGGTGGGGATAACAAGTCAAAGTCGTCTAGAAACTCTATCTCAACCGTCCACAGCGATCCACTACGTGTTTTCCATGTCATTCCCTTTTCCTCTTATGCCAATCTAGAAGACTAGTACTGATTGCCATTTTTATTGTTTTATTTTTATCTTTTTAAAAATATTATTATATGCAGTTTGAGTTTACTTCTTTTAGTTTGGAAGGTATTGTGAATGTCATTAAAAGTTTAATGAACTTATATTAGAAATATTAAAATATGTGTTATGCTTACACTAACTATAGGATAATAGTGATAGGTATATATATGGAAAGTATTGAATTTGCTGAACGAGTTACATTTTAGTGAATTGAAGAAGATGTTGAGATGGAGCCTTATGAGGTGTCTAATAAGGATCAGCGTCGGGGGAGTCCTTGATTGATCTTGCGGTTGACTAGCTTTGGTAGTTTACATTTATTCTTTGTTAAACGGTCTGCATATCGTGCCGCTCACTTACTTGATTGTGAGGCCTTTTTTTGTTGTTGTAAAATTTTGTATTAAATTCCTCATTTGATCATGGATGTTTTGCGTTTTGATCGATTATCAATAAATTCATTTTATTTCCAAAAGAAATTTTTTTTTTTTACTATTATTGATAACATATGTGTACTATTATGAAATTGATGTACTAACAACAACTGAATTAAACTTGTTTTTGGATAAACTTTTCTCATGCGATGTTAACTTTTTCAATGATAAAATCTCATAATCATGACAAGATAATGTCATAAGACAGCTAAATTTTTATCAAACATAACTTTTCTGTTCTCCACCTATAAAACTGGTCACACAATCATGTAACAAGATAATAACGTAATGTTAACTTCATGTTAAAATTTTAGTATCTCGTCTTTGTTACTTTGACATGCATATTATTATTTTAGAGGAAGAGGGAAACCAACATAGATAAATTGTAAGAAAATACTATGTAACGGACTAACGGCTCAACCATGTATTGACAATAATTAAATGTGTGACTATTTAAATACGAAAATCATAGTTTACTCATTCGGTAACTCCTTTTAGGATGACATGCATATTATTTTGTATCTCAATTTTACAAACATTAATTTTATTGACTACTCAAACAATGTTATGCTAGAAAGAATTGACACTGTATCACCATTTTAAAATTTTTGAGTACTACTGACTCTATCTCAATTTTGTATCTCAATTTTACAAACAGTAATTTTATTGACAACTCATTCAATGTTAGGTCAAAAAGAATTGACACCTACCACCATCTTTAATTAATATTTCATATATGCAAAGTTTTATTTTTAGTCCAACACGTTTGACATTAGACATGTAACACTATCAAATATTATTAATTAATCAAATAAAATAATCCCTGCATGGAAGATGGTGGTAATTTTTTTAATTAATTATAAGTTAAACGTAACATAATAATGTGATCGAATGATGTAAGCTGGGAATTGTGAACGGCTAATGTCAATATCTTGGTTAATTATATATATACTTGCATGGGAACAAAAAGACAAGTAACATCAAAAATAAAATACTCTATAATTATTGTCATTAGAAGATAACGTGTTAAATCTTTGTAAACACTCACTCAGTCGAGCTCATCGCACATAATCTTTCTAGCTTGATTTACTGAACTATCACAGATGAGTAGCGTTTACTTATTAGTTATTACACACCATTGTGTAGTGATTGCGAGTTTCTCTTGTCACAAAAAAAAAAAAAAACAATTGAATAAATATTAACAAATATTTCATTAATTAATGCGTTTGTTTTATTTGACTCAATGTCATGCGGATCGTCAATACCTAGGTGGAATTTGGTTCACAGAATATTGGAAATGTAAGATTACCTTAGTGATGATAACTTGTTTAATTAGATGGATGAATGTCACTTAAAAAAAAATAAAAAGAAGAAGAAGAAGATTACGAGTATACATTTATGGGCAAATTATACCATAGATCATGGTATACTTTGAATTGTGAATCCTAGTCCAAAATAATATTCAAATTATATGTTTACAGTTAAATTATAAATTAAAGGCACATAATGTATTAATTACATGCACATAATATGTTAACTGCACAATTAACTGTAGGCGTATAATTTTTAAACAATAATAATTCACAATATAAGGTGGACCCAGATCTATGATATTCACGTATTCGGTTTGACCTAGCTTTGGCAACAAGTGGCTTCTAGCTAGGCTCCATAAGTTAAAGATCATTATTAGTTCTTGTGTGTTGGATTAGCTAAAAAGTTTTCTTAATTGGCATCTCATCTACGCTAGTGAGTTGTCATTTGTTAAGAAATCAAACATTATAGACATAATTAAGACTCGCATTTGATTAATCAATTATTAATAGTTTTGCGTGGTGAGGTAATTACACATGCTAATCACACAAGTAAAGGAATACCATGTATTGCGGACGTGTTGGCAAGAATAGAACATGTGACCTTTAGGTATGAGCAATCATGTTTTATCTATTTAGCCACAATTTTAGATCACTCTATAATTATTACTACGTAATTAATTAATGTTGTTGGTGGTGAATTAGAGGAGGAATTTTGGAGTATTTGAATTTTATATATGTACTTCTGTAACATACAATAAGATAAACCTTCAAAATATATTCTACTAGGGATCAATTTGGAGACTAAAGGTAACTAAGAAAATCCGCAACTATTATTTGAAGGGTATAATTAAATTAATCCCGCTTATGTGTAATAATTCGTAAATTATATAGAAGAGATAAATCACACTAAGAGATCAGTCAATTCTTAACTTAGATATGTTTGGAAATCCGGGGAAAAAAAAAGGACTTTCGGAAGTTATTTTTCATATTTTTCAGTGTTTGGCTACTCAAAGAAAATATTCATTATGTTCAATAGAAAAAACATGATCAATTTGGTGAAAAATAACTTTATAGATTTGTAGTAAAAAAAAACATTTTCTAGATTTTTTTATTTTGCCGGTCTCTCTCTTCCCTATCGTCCATCTTCAAGCTAATTTTCAATTTATTATCATCACCACCAGTCCACCACTAGGCCACAATCTCACAACCACAGCACCACCACAACCACTCCCGCCCCACCATCACACCACCACCACCACCACCACGACAACAACAACAACCACACCACCACCACCACCAACAACAAACAACAACAACCACACCACCACCAACAACAACAACCACCACCACCAACATCACTTATTATTATTATTACTATTACTATTATATAACAAATAATATATACATTTTTAATAAAATAAACCAAACAGAAAAAGGAAGAAGCATTTTTCTAACTTTCAGCTAAACAGAAAAATATAAATTTTGACGTTCAGCCAAATATCATATATAAAAATAAAATAATTTTCAAAAAAAAATTCATTTTCGAAATTACAATTTCTTTTTGAAGGATACAATTCATACAAACTAACCCTTAGTTGTACGTGTATGCAACAACCATTGAAATTAAAGAATTGTTTCTATATGCATCAATTATCATTGGATATTAGTTTCCCAAACGGCACAACATTGAAGTTCTTTTTTTTCTTTGAAAAAACATTTGAAGTTGACAAACCCAAGTTGAGATTTTATGTTTATATTCCTTCGTATCCTAAAATCCCAGTTATCCATTAATCTGTCGGAGTACTGTCGGCAATCTTTCTTCCCCAGTTAACCCTTCAAGTATATCCAAGGATTTTTATTTTTTATTTTTTATTTTTAAAGAATTCACCCAACCTCGAGAGTTTTTATGGACTCTGTCAAATTATATTTGGACTCTATGAATTCGTCACACCAAAGCCTTCTCTGCTTACATACTATTTTGCACAAGAATTCGTCACCAATATTAATTAATTGGTCAAAGTCTGTCAATGATGTACTCATCAAATTTTTAATGAAGCTTGAACTTCACCCTGCTAATTGAAGCAAAACTAGATATTAATTGGGCGACCACTTGAGTTAGCGAGGTGAAAATTCTTTAATTACTTATTCTTGTTTTGATATTTTGGTGGAAAGATTAGTTTTGCACCTCATGGGCTCATAGTTGTAAGCCAAACAAATTGAATTTTTTTTTATTGTATATATTTTCCTAACACTATTAGTGCCTTTTTTAAATAGCTGCACTGACTACACATTAAGGAGCGGTTACATTTGAGCTGAAGCGTGTGTGTGTGTGTGTGTGTGTGTGTGTGTGTATATA
This sequence comes from Ipomoea batatas, assembly GCA_002525835.2. Classification (NCBI taxonomy): domain Eukaryota; kingdom Viridiplantae; phylum Streptophyta; class Magnoliopsida; order Solanales; family Convolvulaceae; genus Ipomoea; species Ipomoea batatas. The sequence goes on from CM008339.1 coordinate 18,459,852, forward strand.
TATATATATATATATATATATGAGTTTCTTATACTTTTGGTTTCACCAAGTATTGTGATCCTAATAATATTGATCCACAACTTCCAGAACTTGCATAATTGGTCCACGAGTATCAATTTCTTAGCGCAAATGATTTTTCCGATGAAATTTCCATCAATTTTCACCGAAAAAAATATTTTCCCTTTTAGTAGAGGTATATAGTCTTTTTCCTTTTACCACTACATTTTCTCTAATAAAAGTCCAATTCTAATTTCTCATTTTTTTTTTGTCCCACGAGTATTGTGGCACTAACAATGTTAATCCACAACTTTCAAAAATTTCATAATTGATCTACGAGTATTAATTTATTAGTGCAAATGGTCCTTCCAGTGCGGAGACCCACCAACATCTTCCATAAGCATTCGCTATGCCACCCTCAAGGGGGATTTCATCCATCATATCCTACGGTGTTGACGGTTCGAGCACAAGGCAAGGATGTTTATTTTTTTTTCGAGCACAAGGCAAGGATGTTAGACACTTAAATTTTTTAAGATATGACAAAAAATAATTCAAATGTTGGCAGTTAAACTTAATTTTTTTGTTCTCTCCTCACATCATTTTCTTATTCTGAACAAAAAATAATATTTTTAACCAATATGAATGATCTTATAAAATTTACTATGCAAATAACATTTTCCAATAACTACAAAACATAAATTTTAAAATAATTAAACATTTGCATTGCACCGCATATTCGCAGTCATAGACTCCTAGTTACTAGGCACCAACTTGCTTATTTTATTTTAAATACTTAAAAAATATTAAAGAAATATTCTATAATTATTAATCTAAAATATTTGTCAAATATGCACAAAGTTGATTACTTATACAAACTTTTTGTGGTATAATAACAATTTTTATAAATAATTTGAGATTTTATTTTAATATTTAATTCCCTTTACCAAACAAGTTAAGTGAGCATGTAGTGATGGACCGGTTTGGTTTGGTTTTGCTCACCTAACTTTGTAGGTAGCACAACACCACCCCCATTTTGGTGGATTGGATTTCGACATTGAAATAATGCTTTAAAAATAGCCACACAAAAAGTACAAATTGGCATGATTAATTTAATGGGATTCTTGTTCCCCACCTCAAAAATTATATATATAAAAATACCTTGTATTGACATAGTTTACATAGTAACACTATTATTTCTATAGATTAGTTGGGAAAATTGGAATGCCATGAATTATATTGACCTTGAATTCACAAATTTGACTCGTAGTTGGGGTTGCAAATAGGCTTTTTAGTTGAGTCGAACAGTCAGGACTTGTTTATACCTTATTATAGTCTTTTAATTTGCTGAATAGGATTTTAGAATTTTGAGAATGAGTTTTACCCGGTGTGTATTTTCGGATAACGACTATGAATTTTTCTGTTTAAAAATAAAGTGTATGCATTAGTGCCTCTTGCACCTAGTTCAGACCACAAAAATTTTTGCATGTATTTTAATAGTATTTATTTCAATATTTGGCATGTTGTGGATGGTCAAATACATCATTATAGGCTAATTGCTATGCAAATATAATTTTATCTTTATTATTAATTATAACTTTTGACGTGGTGGTAAATACTTAAACTTGCAACAACTATCCAAGGATGTGCATTGGGTAAACATCACTCACGTATAATAGTCTGTAAATTACACAAGAGATGTAAACCATATTAGGAAGACTGCGTGCAATGTTCTGGACCAATAGGATGCTAAATGATGAATTTTCAACATAGTGATAATGAATGTTGAATTATAATTATATTATGACTTAATAGGATGAAGATGGGGAGAAGTCAATATATAATAAAATTTTAAAATTAGGATATGGAAAAACAAAAGAGAAAAAAACCTTGGTAGGGAAAAAGGACAACATGCGAAAATGGAAGGCCCCAGCAGAAACTATGAAGGAAATAGGAAGGTGATATTTATTATTTATTTATTATTATTTTTTTTTTTGAAAAACAAAGAGGAAGGTGATATTTAGTGTGAATGCTAATAAATGATAGTTCTCTCTACGCCGACCAGCTAACAACGTCATCACACACCAAATTTCTACACAACTAGGATACGGTGTTAACTCGGTCCAGGTAAATTGGTCTGGCAATTAATTTGATAATTATAAGATTTTAAATTTTAATTTATTTTTATTTTAATTTGAGTCGATTAATTATAAATAATTTAATTAGTTTATGTGATATTTTGTTGACTAATTGCACATATTATTTTCAGTGCATTTTTTAGATGACATTAATATGAGTCAAGCATAACAAAACAAGAAGATTAGTTAGACAAAATATGAAAAGACGGTGGGTTATGATTTAAATATTTCATCATTATATTTCACTTTATTTCAAAAATATAAAAGTAAAGATAAAGAACTAAACATAATAAGAAATATAACGTGATGCACAAGAAAAATGAATTATATTGTTCAAGAACACCAATAATGAATTGTAACTTTTTCCACATGTCTCTCTGATGGCTTCAAAGATTAATCAGTCTCCGGTCCGCCAAACAAACTTACACTACAATATTATGGTAAAAAATTGGGGGTGGAAAAGTGACATGTTGATATAATAATAATAATAATAATAATAATAATAATAATAACAATAACAACTAACATATATAAGCGAATGCTTACCAAACACCCAAACACGAACACAAGTAGTTTATCGAAAGTTTTGTTCGTTAACACCCCTACTTGTTGGGCCCACCTCACGAGCCTCCAACACTAAAGCTGACACCTTTATTCTTGACAAAATCATATATTTTTACCATAAATATCACCCTTATATTAAAAAATTGAACTATCCGATACTGTAAAATCAATTCCAAATTAATTTATGATGACAAAATTTTGAATTAGTTTCCAACTCACCCCTATATAAGATAATATGAATAACAATTCATTTATTTACGATATCATATATTTAAACCGGTCTATATTTCACCTCTATATTTAGTTTATGATTGTACAAGTCTGAATCAATCCATTACTTATATATAAAATAATGTACACAAAATTGGCAACACAAGTTTAAACTAGTCCATTACTCACCTCTACATACATAAGGTAATGTAAAAAAAAAAAAAAAAAATTAATTTAGTAACTTATGACAACACAACTTGAATCGTTCCACTACGCACCCCTATAGGATAATGTAAGAAAAATGGACAAAGAATTGGGCAAATTAAATTGTAATATGGAAGTCATGAGACGTGTATGTTTGCAAATAGGTTGCAGCTTGCTTGCTTTTCCATGGCCACGTGATCTTCATCATTGACACGCAATTCCTCCATGGATATGCATTGGGAATATTAACCATTTGATAGTGATATTACTTATTTATTGTTGAAATTTTTAACTTAAAATGGTATTTAAGTTGCTATTTTGTGGTACAAATATATATGAAGTCAACTTTTAAATTGGGCCAGATTATAATGGATTCATATTCTTCGTAGTGAGACAAAAAGATTGATATATTGTATGCTGAAAACAGATAATGGGTGAATGAGAAATTAATTACGGAGTATCATTTGAGTTGGAAAATGAACACAGAGAGCCTTCGTAAAAGTATTTGTCTCACACTGGTTTGGGAAGTGCATCAACATATATACAAGAGTCTTTTAATACATGTTGAATTGTATAGAGACTCTCTCTGACGTACATGGGTGCATCCCTTCCTCGGGCTGGGCTGCTGATTTTCTTTTCTTCGAAATTATTTTTATGATATATCGACTTATTCACCACCTATATTCATCTCATTTCTTGAGGTTTCAAATATATGCTTTTAAAGAAATTCTTTTACTCGCTCTTACTTATTATTCTTATCTTCATGTAATGGGATAAAGTCTAAAAAGGGAGGTATGCACGTCATTCCACTATAGTGAAATCTTTGAAATTGAAGACATAGCTAGCGCTAATGTCTTATATATTTGTAGCAGGTAGTGAATTTATTTTCTACGGTTATCATAGATGTATATTTATCCACCCACAACAAATGATGATGGTGAAACCTTTGATGGTGATGTTAAACATTTACCATTCTTTTTTAAGTAACGAGAGAATTATCTTCTATCCACTCGTACACTCTTTTAGACAGCATTTGGTATGGAGCATATTATTAGAACATACTCAATAGTTATATAGGAAAGAGAAGATGAGAGGGAAGAGAAAAAGAAAAAAAAAACAAATCTATCAAAAAAATTAAAAATTAAAACAAAAGCTTTTACGCGCCCTCTTGAGTCTTGCCTACTGAATGTGCGAACAGACGCTGCCATTTCTCCACGCGGACTCCACATGCTCAGTCCAAAAATCTTTCTTACTGCAAATACTCAAAAACTTTTCTCTCTCTTTACTCCATATAAGTCTTCCTTTCTCAAAAATCACACCAAAATTTTTTATTCTAAATGCTTTTAAAGTTTGGCAAAAACTTGTGTGAGACCGTCTCACCATGAGACGAGTCGGGTCGGGTCACGATGCAAATGTAACACTTATATGCTCAAATGTAATACTAATCAGGAATAAAATTTTTGTTACTTATTATGGTAAATGTAATACTTTTAAGGGAAAATACAATACTTTTACATTTCGATTTAAAAGTATTACATTTTTCCTCAAAAGTATTATATTTGCCCTTATAAGTCCTTATAAGTGAGAGACACTTGTCAACATTAGTTATTATGAAAAATGTATTACTTTTTCTCTTATAAGTAACAAAAATTGTATTTTTGATTAGTGTTATATTTGAGCATATAAGTATGAGATTTGCACATATAAGTATGACATTTGCATGCTGCTTTGACCCGACCCGACACGCATCACGAATAAGGACCCGTGAGACGGTCTTACACAAGTGTGACCCAAGTGCTTAAATTGACACTATCAATATATGTTTGACAACTGTGCATCCATGGCTTTTTTTATAATTGAAATAATTCATCAAGGGAAAATTAAATATAAAAAGAAGAAATGAAAAACATGGTCCAATAAAATAAAAAATAAATTAAAAAAGACCTATTCAAATGTTTATTATGTTTAGTCCAAAAAGAAGGTATTTTCTGGCATGTCCATTCTATAAATATGCAGCTTCTACACAATAACTTCTCGTCCCAAAGGCCCCATCACACATTCTCCCCCTCTTGTAGTGAGGCAAGGTGATAACCAAACTCCATAGTCCATACATTTGTTTCTTTATTCTTCCATTTGAAACAAAATATACAGAGAAATCTGTTCACAAAGTTTGTGTCTTTTTTATCTGATCTTGATTCTTGGTCCATATTTTTGAGCAAATATGGCAAGTGAGAAGTTTAAGATTAGCATAAAGGAGTCAACAATGGTGAAGCCAGCAAAACCCACACCAGCCAAGAGGCTGTGGAACTCAAACCTGGATTTGATTGTGGGGAGGATCCATTTGTTGACTGTGTACTTTTACAGGCCAAATGGGTCCCCAAATTTCTTTGATTCCAAGGTGATGAAGGAGGCTCTGAGCAATGTTTTGGTCTCATTTTACCCCATGGCTGGGAGGCTGGCTAGGGATGGGGAAGGGAGGATTGAGATTGACTGTAATGAAGAAGGGGTTCTGTTTGTGGAGGCTGAGAGTGATGCTTGTGTTGATGATTTTGGGGACTTTACTCCTAGCTTGGAGCTCAGGAAGTTCATCCCCACTGTTGATACTTCTGGGGATATCTCCTCTTTCCCACTCATCATTTTCCAGGTACTAACACATATCTGAGTACCCTTTTTCTCATTTAATCTGTTTTCAAGTTCATATTGTTATAGTGCTAAGAAATTCTTGAAATCTAGATAGAACCAACAGGAAATATGGTTATAGTCTTATAGATTTGTTAAAAACAAGAAAATTTTCTTTAAAGATGTGTTTTTTTCCTTGAAATCTAGCTCCTTATGAATCTAGTACTATGATTTATCAAGCTTTGATTGGGTTAAGCAGTCAAGATAATACCTTATGTTAAAACCACAAAGTCTCTATTAAAGTGTATTTAGATTCATAATAACCAAGCTCTAATGTTACCTAGAGCTGTGGCTATTGGCCTTCTAGATCTAGTAGTCTTAAAGAGAGAACCCATTGATATTTCTCTTAGTTTCTTGACCACAAAAAGGTGAAATTCCAACACACAGTGAAGGGGTAAATCATGGTGACTCAGCGTTGTTTATGCCCAGATTCTTGGGATAGATTCTAGGAAGAACTTGTGACTTAGAGAATATGACTATTATTTATTAGATTTTGGTATTCTAGTTTTGCCATCATAGGAATAAGAATAGTACCATTAAGACATTCATACTAAACCCACACCTATGACAAAACCTTATTATATGATTCTTGAATGAGTTTATTTGACAGTCCATAACATGTTGGATATAAGCTCAACTTTGGATCAAGGATCCAACATATTGAACTTTGAATAATTGATTCAGTTCAACTTGATGCCGATATTTGAGTCTTTGTCCAGATCTGTAGTTGTTGTGGCTCTAATATAATACGGAGTAATATTCTGCACCTAAAACTTTAAAGTAGTGGTATCGTCACTATCATGGCTTTTGCAAATTTGCAATGGTGTAGTTATGATAATTAAGTTAGTAGTTTTCAAATGGAACACGTAGCTGTTTGACCAGAAAACCTAGAAACCAACATATAATTGAGGGGAAATTCTACACGTTGTACCAAGAATGGAAATTCGGGTAAAACGAGTCAGGCAAACAAGATACGGTATTGGTTTTTGGCTTCGGGTTGAACTAGGAGTTTAGACACCCCGCTTTACGGTGTTGTAAGATATTTTCCATTTGGGTTGGTGGAAGTAGATGATCTAAAGTGAACAATGAAGAAAAAGAGTATTTTGTTTTTTTTAGTATGCCATGGACCATGGTTGGTCATTAAATGAGGAAGGTACAGGGAAGGCAATAATATTGACTGTTGTATTGAAAGATTTTACGCGTATTAGTTTTCAAAGCATGAGGTTTCGTATCAAAGAAGTTGGCATAAATAATACTTAATGCTACTTGGTTAGAACATTATTGCAAACATATTAATGAATTGTCACAACAGATGTAGTAAAATAGTTTATTGCCATTGACGAAATCCCTGTAAAGATTCTTTCTTCTCTGTCTCTCTCGTAGTTTGGGTTTTCCAATTAGTTAATCCATTCTTCAAAAGAAAGTCTCGAGGACCCCAACTAACCTCAATTGTATTTGCTCTTAATTCACAAGCGTTGACTTTGAAATTGCCCTGTAGGCTGTAGCATAATGGGGAAATTGGAAATATGCATGTGTGGAAAAGAAGAATATGGAGAAAATGAAATGTAAACTAAGAAATAAACGAAGAATTTTGTGTGTGAACTTTCGCCTTTGTTGACTTTGATGGTTGTTGCTCCCCTCTTTCCTCCAAAAAGATGATAAACTTTAAGAGGAAACGGGGACGAAATTTTCAGAAACAAGGACAACAGTATGTCAAAATCATGTTGACATGTTAGGGAAGATTTTAACTTTAACCTTACACATACTGTCTTCATAAATTTGCCCAACCACTACTCTTTATGCACGATCTACCTCTATTTAATGTTCTTAACACTTGTTTAAATGCTTCTGGTAGTAATAGGCTATATGATGGCATCATTTTCAAAATTTAGTGTCGGGTGTCATCCTTTTGAGTTGGTTATGACTGCAACATAGCAATGTTCTCTAGTTAATCGTGAATTCTTGGTTGCTCTCTAGTATGATATATGTCTTGAAAAGGATCGCCTTGAAGTGGAGGTTTACGGGTTATTTAATTCTGTTTTGTATGACAAGATACATTTTAGTTGCATAACAAACTAAAACAAGAACACCAGACAGTTTGATATTGAGTTCTAAAAGTTCGTGTTCAGCTTTGTTAGATGATTTAAGGTTTTCGCTTTATGTTGTTTTCTGTTTCCCCGTTTTTGTTTTTAATTCAACACACATTGATTTTTTTTCTTGGGAAATTTTCTGCTAGGTAACCCGTTTCAAGTGTGGTGGAGTGTGTCTTGGAACCGGGGTGTTCCATACACTTTCTGATGGTGTCTCGTCCCTTCATTTCATCAATACATGGTCAGACATGGCCCGAGGCCTCTCGGTTGCTATCCCGCCATTCATAGACCGTACTCTTCTCCGTGCTAGGGACCCTCCGACCCCAGCGTTCGAGCACAGCGAGTATGACCAACCTCCCAAGCTAAAATCGGTGCCAGAATCGAAACGAGGTAGCAGTGCCAGCACAACCATGCTCAAAATCACGCCCGAACAGCTCGCACTCCTCAAAACGAAGTCCAAGCACGAGGGGAGCACGTACGAGATCCTGGCAGCTCACATATGGCGCTGTGCCTGCAAGGCCCGGGGGCTCACTGATGATCAAGCCACCAAACTATACGTTGCCACTGATGGTCGGTCCAGGCTGTGCCCTCCCCTCCCGCCAGGCTACTTGGGCAACGTGGTGTTCACCGCCACGCCAATGGCAGAGTCCGGGGAGCTCCAATCCGAGCCACTGACGAACTCCGCTAAGAGAATCCACTCGGCCCTGTCGAGAATGGACGATGAGTACCTAAGATCAGCCCTTGACTTCCTGGAATGCCAACCAGATCTCTCGAAACTCATCCGAGGCTCGAACTACTTCGCTAGCCCGAACCTTAACATCAACAGCTGGACTCGGTTGCCCGTGCACGAATCCGATTTCGGGTGGGGAAGGCCTATCCACATGGGACCTGCCTGCATTCTGTATGAAGGCACAGTCTACATTCTCCCCAGCCCAAACAAGGATAGGACACTATCCTTGGCTGTCTGCTTGGATGCTGAACACATGCCACTCTTCAAGGAGTTCTTGTATGATTTCTGAAGGAGCCATTAAAACTTGAGGCAATGGTTTTTACTAGTGTGACTGAATCAATTCTGGGTTTGACTGCAATTCTGGAATGAGGCTTGGTGTAATATTTTCCCCTTCCCTAAAAATTGTGTAGCTTTCCAAATCTCAATCCACCCTTTTGCAATAATACATGTTCTTCCTAGTTGCTTTTTGAAAAGATCTATTTTCCACCTTTTGAATGACGAGAAAAACTTGCAAATAGACATGTAAAGGATCACAAAGAACTAGTTTAGATTGTTCATAATAGACTGGTTCAAATCAAGAAAGTCAATAGACGGCTTTCACTCGGTAAATTCTGATGATACAGTTAGTAATCTTAACTAGTAAAAGACCAAATAGACGTGTAGTTGGTAAACTTTGTCCAAAGACCCTAACCAGTAAAGAATCACAAAGAAGTAGTTTAGGTTGTTCATAGTAGACTGGTTCAAATCAAGAAAATCAATAGACGACTTTCACTCGATAAATTCTGATGATACAATTAGTAATCTTAATTGGTAAAAGATCATAAAAATAATAAATCAGTTTAAATTATTTACTCCGTATAATTTATCGGTTCAAATCGAGAAATCTTGGATTCGATTGTATTCCATTTTTTTTTTATTTCAATGTAAGTGGGATTGCTGGAATAGGCAGATGGGGAGGGTAGTTGGGGATAAGGCACGTGAATCCGACCAAACCACATATGACATCCTTGATAACATGCCAAAATAATTGTATTTCCCAATTCTTGGATGTGTTGTCGGTTGTGTGTGGCTATGCTCTTTGGTCATTGTGTTCTAGAAGCACTCTCCTCGTCCATCCATTACCTTGAAAAATAATTCTCCAAAAGCCTTATTATTATTATTATTATTATTACTACTACTACTACTATGTCAATATCTCACTTGTCGGTCAAGTATAATAAATTATCATGAAAAGCTCATCTAAGATAGCGAAGTTGTACCAAATAGATACACAATTAAAGCCATTAGGTTAACGACAAGATGACAAAAGCAACGCATGGCCCAAAAGATAGTCTAAACCCCAAGACAATGACATCAATCAAAATATTTAAGGGTAATTTTAAATGGTGAAATTGTTTATTTTTTTTAGAACAAATGGTGAAATTGATATAACACATGAAAATTGAATTCACAAGTTGAAGTGACATTAATAGTATAGTTAGATTAATCTATCGTTTTAATCATACGTTCTTACTGAGCCTTTGTTTTTAGAATTTGAAGTATGGTGCATTTCGAAACGAATAAATGTAATGAAACAAATAATCATATACAAGTTGTGAGATTAGTGTAATTAAATTAGTCTAGTTTCACCGCAATGGCTCCACTAAATCTATCACTACAACCGCTTCACTCTCAATGTTCTCATAAACGCGCTCAACCTCAACTAAAACATTTATTCGTATTTCATAACATGATTGGAGTAAACAATAATATTCAGATTAATGCATAACAAAACTAGTTTTTGTTGCCCAAAAGAAGTGTCTAAGTGGATAGATCAATCCTAATTTTCGTACCTAAATTTAGTTGAACCCGTCAGTGTAATATTTAGTTGAACCCGTCGTGTAATTTGTGAACTATTAGGCATGAATTGAATATGCTTTCTACTCACTCAAAATTAGCTTTAGATTACCAACACACTAGCTAATACATTACATTATTCTAAGGAAGTAAAAAAATTATCCTTAAATCAACCTAAATTAATTCATACATGCAGAGGACGCCACCCATCGTCAATATCATGTCCTTGACGAACCACAATAGCATAAACAGCATAGATTATTCCAGGGATATAACCTAATAAGGTTAGTAACAAGCATATCAAGAATTCACACTGCAAAATTACAGAAAAACAGTAAAACAAGATTAGTGACAATTAATAATTCTACCATCACATGTATGTTGTATATTCAATAAGAATGACAATAATATCTCTCTAATCTCGTGGGATTCGTGATTCCTACATTCTTATTTTAAATGGGATGAGAGTTGTTTTTATTCCCCCATCAAAGAATGAAATAGGGATGAGAACGGGAACCAGAATAGCCGTCCCCGCCTCATCCCATCCTAGGTACATGAATTTTAAATCGAATCTAGTTTACATATAATGGTCAATGGATAGGAATAACGATTTCTCTCTAATTCTGCAGGAATCTCCAATCTGCCCTTCAACAATGACGGGGAATTGTATACCATTTCCCAACGGGTAATGGGATGGGGATAGGAAAAGGAACATGAATACCGTACCCTCCACACTTTCTCTTTCTCTACATATATAGCTGAAATTGTGAAGGATTAAGTGCTTAAATATTGTAGCACTACTACAAAAAGCACTTTTTTAATATTTAATTAAAAAAACATTTGAAAATTATACTGGCTGTTATGCATAGCTATCAGGCACAAACACAAAGAGAGCAAGAATTCAAACTCGTGACCTGATGGATACGAGTGTGGATTCCTTGCTATAGTTTTAAGACAAGCCATAATTGATATAATAGCAATAGGGGTCCAAACTACATTATTGAAACTACAGAAATTAGTGCAATACATATTATTTGAAAAACATCCCCGAAGGTGCAAGTCAAGTCCAGAAGGAAAACCCAACAAGGAAAAACACCCTATTTCAGCAGGGTACATTCTTTTATGATCAGATCCCCTCCCATAAGCTGGCCAGTAACTTCAAACACTTCTACAGGACCATCCACCTTCATAGCTCGAAACTTGAGAGTATACCATACATCCCACAGCCGTAACATGCACCTCCTCACCCTCAGGCACGCTCTCAAAATCATACAATTCTTCTGACTCATACTGGTCAAGAGCCAATTTACATATATCAATAATAATTTTGTACTCTTCAGGTTTTTCATCTCTAATGATGTCAATTGATGTTTTATATTGGCTACAAGGCAAGGGACAGAGTTTTGGTTCCAATGGCCACTCCAAAGGTAAACTCGCCAGATAGTTCTCTGAAAATTCTATAAATTCCAGAACGGAGGGGTCGGGTGGAGGATTGTGGGTTGGAGAAATCTCGGGTGGAACAATGCGATAAAATTCGGATGGAAAAGAATCCAGTGGAGAAAGGTCGGAAGAAGAGGAATGAGAGGAGTCGGCGATGGCTAGGGCTTTCACTTCCCTATAGGGTTGATCAAGGGGGAATTTCACTTCCCTAAAAATTCTTTAGGGAGAGAAAAATGAATAAAATTATAGATTCTCCGGTTAGAATGGTGATGGAGACCAGAGCCGCCGAATGGGGTGGCAGGGGGAGGAGGGGAGTATATTTCCCGTCCCGCCTTGCCTCATCTCATTCCGGCTCTTGTTCCACTACACCTTATTGTCATCCCTAATATTAGATCCAAACAAAAGAGATAAAGGAAAACACAAGGAACCAAAGAGGTTTGATGAGAGATATATGGAGTATATATGGTATCATACACTGCAGCAGCCATGTCTGAAGAAAACTCCCAAAGGTGGCAGAAAGACAGCAAGCAAGATCTCCACGAAGAGGGCACCCCTTGAAGCCATTATATTCTTTAATTTTAGGTTTAATTTGTACGTGTTCTGATCTCTAATGCCACTTAACTAGATGGTTTGGTGATTATATTGCACAGCACCACAACATTGAAGAATCTGCAGATAGATAAGTAATCAATTCAAGAAATAGGGATAGTTTGGTTATCTTAGCCAAATTAAATTCTGTGAGATTCAAGGAGGTTTCATCTGCAGGTGGTTGTAACTTGTAAGTATATATAGTCAACAAACCAAGCTAGCTTAGATATAGGATCTTGAATATATAGTTAGGTAATCAACTCATACTATAACAACAAATTAAAAAAAGTATAGATTAAAGTTGTATCCGCACCAATAGTAGTTATGCACATATGCACGATACTGTTAGGAAAAACACAACAAAAATAGATAATACCAATAGGAAGCCATTACTCAAACCAAAGCCAACTGGACGCACCTCAATTGGCCCGAGTCTAATTCCTTAAGTATGCATATATACTCCCAATTGAGACGCACCCCCAATGAGTAGAATAGCCCGAAGAATCGGTGGGATTAACTACCTGGCCCACACCGGTATGTAAAGTAGACACCAAAAATAAACCAATACCAATGGTGGTAATTAATTAACTCGGTCCACATTGATACATAATAATAATAATACATCAATCAGTGGGAATTAATTAACCCAGCCCACACAAGTACATAATAATGATAAACCAATCGGTGGAAATGAATTAACCCGACCAACACTACTATATAAACATCCAAGGTACCCATCCTCCCAGACCAAAAATATTATTCGGATATATATATAAAGTCTAATTATATTTTCCAAAATCAACATAATCTCCAATATAAAATCAATAACCACCAATTTTTGTAGAAAAACAATTTTGTACACCATAGACATACACATATATGTTTTGGAAAGATACCATAATGCTCAGGGATTTAAATATACACACTCAAAATCCACAATTCCACTAAAACACAATGTTTAAACCAAAACCAATTAAATAGTAAAATTTTTCAAGATATAATAATTTTGTAAAACACATAATAATTCATCAAAAAACAGTGAGCTGAGCATCTGAAAGTGATGAACATAAACCGGGCCTTACCTAAGAGTCAAAATCTCAAAACACTTGCTTACTTCTTCGTTTCTACTACTCCATCCTCCACCCTACTCTCATATTTTTCTGATTCATTCATCTCTTTTAATTTTCTTCTCCTACTGTTTAGCCTTTAAATAGGCTGATATATCACTTTCAAAAGAGATCAAAACACTCCAAAAATACCTAAATATAAAATTCCTAAGAATCCATTATTTGTAGACTAAACAAAGAATACATGCTAGCTAGCTAGCTCACCAAAGGAATAAAACATGAAAGCCAAGCCACAACACACGTGAACTCCACTTTCCAAGCCAAGCATAATTTATCTTCTTCAATTCCTCCACACAAAATAAATAAATAATAAAAATAAAAATTAAAAAATAAAAAATAAAAAATTCTAGCTTGATTCCAATCCACCAGCCTCCTTAATTTGCTCTCTACCATTTCGTTTTGTCTTCTAGATGGACCCATACCACACCAACTTTATCCATATAATAATATTTGTCAAAATAATTTTAGGTCACATAATTTTGATAAAATAATTTTGATAATAGTATACTAAATGTTGAAGGTAGGAGTTTCAAAATAATATTAACGAAAATATTTTTTTATAGAAAAAATATTATTAATAAAATTTTCAGGTGTTACACAACAAATTACAATTAGGTTATCGAACTCAAACAATTACAAATATGTTCCGAATAATGCAAAATCATGCAATTCAACTTAAAATAACTCGTTGACATAGTAATATGCTAACCTGATGATTACCGAATTTAAAAATATTTTTTAAAATTTTATTTTAAGAAATTTTAATAAAATAATTATTTTTTATTATTAAAAAAAAAAAAAAAAAAAAAAAAAAAAAAAAAAAACCACCCCTGTTTGGCGACATCATCAAATCAACAGAGAAGGGTGAGAAGGCAACCTCAGCTCGCCCAGTCATTATACGGTGGACCATGATTTACAATACATTGTGGAGCAAGGTCCCAAAACGCCGATGTTTCATTAAGTAAATAAACGGATACCGTCAGTCCGTCATGTCTTAACGGAGCTCCGTAAATACACCTGCGGTTCATCTCAAAAGATACAACATCACATTTGTTTTTATATTATCAAATGAAACTGTAGTTATGCTGAAAGGAAAGTGCAGTATATATAAACTAAAACTGAATTACAATTTCACATATTTAAGTGTATATTGTCCAATGAAACTATAGTTATATCGAAATGATATTGTAGTTGTGTTGAAAGAAAACTGCAGTGTATTATAAAAGAAATTGTAGTTGTGTTGAAAGGAAACTGAATAACAGTTTCACATATTTGAGCGTATAATGTCGACGAAACTGTAGTTATATCTAAAATGAACTGTAGTTGTGTCGAAAGGTAATTGCAATGTATATAAAATGAAATTGAATATATTATACACATAGAGTTAACAACGTGAAACATAGCCGTTTCAGCCGTTTCTTTTTATTAATAAAAACGACGTCGTTTTGATGCATGAACCACAATCCATTGTAGATCACGGTCCACAGTAAAATTTGTGCATCTCGCCTTCTCACTGTTTTTTTATACTAATTTTATTTAAAAAAATTTTAAAAAAGAAAATTTAAATTCGGTAATCGCCACATTAACATATTACCAAGTCAAAACGTTATTTTAAATCGAATTGTATGATTTTACATTGTTCGGAAATCTAATTATAATTGTTTTGATTTCGATGACTCAATTAAAGTTTGATGTGTAAATTGTAATTGGACAATTAATTTGACCCTTATTTCAAAAAATAAATTTAAAAAAGAAAAACATAATTCTGCACAGTCCCGAGTGGAACTGAATCACTGATACTAAATTTGGTTCGGAGTTGCCTCGCCAACTCGCCAAGTACACTCCTTTTTTGAACCTTTCGAAACCCTAATAAAGCAAAAAATCTTTATCTGTAGACTGTGATGTAATTCTCTCTCTCTCTAAATATACTTCCATATCTTGTGTGTATCTGCCCGGATATACGTATAAATCTGCAATGAAGTACAACTATCGAGCACACGATCGACCACTTTCGCGGCATGTGCCAGCCCTCAGTTACTGCGCCGAGCAACCCATTTCAGGTCTCCTTAATCCCTCTGATTCTTTTGTTTAAGTTTTGGTCTGAAATGGGAGGGAAAATCCTAAGGAATATGTCTGCACTTGTATGAACTCAGATTTGTGTATAAATGATGAATGTGGTTATGTGAGTTTAGTTTTTATTTCCCTCCTTTTTTGGGGTTAATTTGAGCTGTTTTTGTTATTGTTTTTGGAAATTTCTTGGGCTTATTCTGCAATCAAATGTATATCACATAAAAGACTTGATCTTTTTGTTTGGGGGGATAGGGATTGAGGGTGGGGATGGGTTGAAAGAAATGCAAGAATTGTGATTGCTATGTAGGGTGTGGTGTGGTTTTCATTGGACCAAGAGTTCTCTTTTTGTGTAGGAAAGTTTGCATTTTTGGTTCCTCAATTGTTATATGTTATGCAACATAGGGCCTAGGTTTTAATTTTTTGAAATGTGATCTCTCAATTGTTTAGTGTGTTGTCAATTTGTTAGTTTAAGGTGAGTTTGGTTGAGTGAACTGAGTTGGGTGATGTAGGAAGTTGAGGGAGGGAGATGGCAGAAAGGGAGAGTATTTGAAAGAGGAATATAGAGAGAGTAGTGAGAAAAAGCTAGAATTTTTAGTCTCAAACTTCTAGCTTTTTTCCAATGAGCTATTTAAATTATGAAAATACAGTCAAAATACATTGAATTTACCCTAAGTTGCGTTCATGTTAATAGCGAATTTCCAGTTGGCAAAAGTTTAAATTCATCGACATTGTGACGAATTCACTTATGGCATTGACCACTTGCTTCAGTCCACGTGTTGCAGCGTTTGAAAGATAACAATTAAACGCCTCCAGTACAACCTCCTATAGAGTCTATAGACAGCTTGAGAAGAAAATACACTAATGCTGTTACGGGAGGGAAATTTTGGAGGGCGATTGAGGGAGGAACTGAGAAACTACAAAAAGGACCCCAAGAAACCCTCATCCAGCAACTCGCTAAACAATAGAGGGATCGCTTTTCCAAAATCAGCAATTTTCCCTCTTTTGTATGAAACGTTTTTTTTCTATGTGAAGGGTCAGTTAACTTTTCTTTTTGTTGCTAGTTTCAGCTGGTTATTTGGATCTGGATTTTGGACATTCTCGTGGGTACTTTCAAAACCAAATGGATTTGCGGGAAACTATCAGGAGACAGATTGAGAAGGAGAGAATTAGGGAGGAGATTCTTGCTCAAGAGATTGCTCGAAGAAGGATTCTCGAAGCAGAGGTAAGGATGGAGCTTATGAGGGAGCGGGAAGCTGCTATGCTAAGAGGGCAACTGCCTGACGAGAGGTCACTTGAGGAAAGAATTGTGAGACTGATTGAGGAGAGGTTGGGAGTGGGGATCTCTAGTACCCGAGTGGCTGCTCGAGGAGAAAATGGGAGGTCCCAAGTGGTGCCACTTCGCGAGTGGAGTATCGAGCCATGGACTTCAGAGGTGCCTTTTAGGCAACAGAGTGTGGAACCAAGATTATTTGAGTTGAAACCTCACTCCGAGTTTCAGAGTTTGGAGCCAAATATTTCAGAGGTGAAACCTGCACCTGAGCTTGGCAAAGAGAAAGAGAGGATCGTTTTTAAGGTTAGTGTGCATTCTTCTCTGAGTATTTGAATCTATTGTCTGTCTACATTTGAACTTTGGCATTGATGAAGTTTCTATGATTTATCCATATTGTATACTTGTCTTCTTTTTTTCTCCGAGTGTTATTGTGTATCTCTTTTCTGAATTGAATCTGGATAGCGTATACCTTTCCATATTCGTGTTATAGCTATTAATTCATTTCATCATTTGCAGCTATGGGCAGAAGGCCCTTTAGGTTAGGCATGTAGTGCTTGATAGTGCAAATTATACCATGGACTAGGGTTGACCTTGCATTGTGGACCTTGGTCCAAGTACTTGCAGTTGACACATTCTGTACTAGTTAACCGTTTCTGTACTTGTAAACAAATTGAAAGCACATCATATGGTCATTACAGACACATAACATGATAACTACAGATACATAAACTGTTAATTGCAGGTACGGAATATGTTAACTGCAAACCCATAACATATTCTGTAGTTATCATGTTATGTGCCTATAATTACCATGTTATGTGCCTTCAATTTGTTTACAGTATAGAATTTTAATTGCAGGTACAGAATGTGTTAATTGCGGGCACATAATTTTTGAATCAGGGTTCACAATGCAATATGAACCTTGGTCCATGGTATAACAATTGGCTTGATAGTGGATCCATCGATATTTGATAATGAAATGGGCCTGATGCCCTTGCACATGGCAGAGCTATTACTTGCAAACCCACCGGTGAAACTTGAAAGGTCGGCTTGGGAATGGCCTAGTGGTTATGAACTCAAATAACTACTTCTGTAGATTGCCGTTTCTTTGATGCTGTGATGCCATGCCATCATACTAGGCATTGCCTCGGTATATCTTGGAAGAGAATTATCTGAGTTAATGCCTGCATTGGCCCTCAAGCTTTTTGATTTTTCACCGTGGGTTCACCTGCAATAGATCACCCTATGCGGGGGCACCAGGTTCATTCCAGCTAACTTTTGTTCTAGTAGGCTCATTAAAACATGTCGGCTTGGTGGGCTTGACCTTATCATTTCTTTGATTGATTTATATATTTTGGTTGTCTAAAGCTGTGGATAAAGTATTATGGTCCTTCACTATCCATCAGAAGGTTACGATGTGATATATTGTCTTTGTTATGGACTATTTTTGAGTACTTTATTGCAGGCTAAGCCTGATGGAGTCTCGGGAGTGAAGAGAAAAATGGAAACGCCACCAGAAGTAGCGATTAGCACAGGCATCCCGAAGAAGAAAGTGAAAGAGGAGTGGAGTTGTGCGCTTTGTCAGGTTAGCGCCACAAGCAAGGACGGGCTAAACGAGCACCTCAGAGGAAAGAAACACAAGTCGAAGGAGGCTGGTTTAAAAGCACAGCGGAGTGCAAAGAACTTCAGTATCGGCCTTTTCCCAAAGAAACCTAAACCCGTTGTGCTTGCTGAAATGGCTGATGATGTAAAGTCCAAGGAAAGTTTATCGGGTGTAGTAGCAATGAAGGGATGTCCAAATGGCAACGATGCACCATCGCTGCAGATTGATCGTGCCGTTGATGACTCTAAGGAGAAAAACGCTGCGACAGTTCAAAACAAACAAAAGACTAATGCTAAAAAGAGGAAGAAGTATAAGTTCTGGTGCGAGCACTGCAAGATAGGCGCGTTCTCTAAGAAAGTTATGGAGGACCACAAGATCGGGAAGAAGCATTTGGCCCGGGTTCAGGGGATGAAAGGTGAAGGCACAACTGAAAAGCTGAATGACGATGATGCAAAAGGGACCAAAAAGAATCGCCATAAGATAGGCGCCTCGTCTGAAGATGTGAGCCACAGGATGTCGAAGGAACATTCTTCCCTGCCCCAGGAGATGAAATGCGACAGCACTGCAGCTCTACGTACTTGGCTGGACACTGCCACTGAAATGGCGATTATAACACAAAAGGGACCAGAAGCAAGTAGCGGCGGGTTAGCCATTCAGGGTGTTGATGCAGTCAACTAGAGGGCGATGAGCATTCGGGGACCAACCTGGGAGTTTTCATGCTACAAACATCCTTAAACCTCATTGGTCCTAGGATTCATGAAAATGTTGTGGGGCAAATCATTCATTGTTTGGCAAAAAAAAAAACCCATGGCAGCTTCTGTGCAAGCTGTACAGTACTGTATTATCGAATAGATTCCTACCTTTTCTTGTTCAGACTTCTGAAACCTTTCGAAGTTTGGAGTCCTTTGTTAGTTAACTTTTTTTTTTGAGAATATGTTAGTTAACTTAATTCTTCATATCTTCTATGGAGGATGAAGAAATTTCCTTTCTATTTACCTGTCATATTTGTTCTCAACAGCTAATTATAAGGTTTTTCGTTCAAAACAATGTTATTTTGAGTTACTTAACCTTTTAAAAAAACACTTAACTTGACTAATTGACTAGTCGACTAAAATGACAATTATTACTTCTTCGGTTTATGCCTAAGCGGTCACCTAGGCCAAGTTTTACAACCCTCCCTAGTTGCAATTCTTTAGGAATGGATTCAAGAACATCAATTCTACTCGACTAAGCAAAGATTTAATCGCGATTCCACCTTTTATCGCAAGATTCAATCGTGATTCAAGAACCATATTGCTTCTAGTTTATGCCAATGCCAATTCAAGCTTGAAAATGAGTGAGAAAGTAAATAGTAAAACAGTTCAATAATCAAATGAGACAACATTTTTCCTTCCGTGAGACTGTAAGACACAACATGAATGTATACAGTCTATTACAGGAATACACAGTCTAGAGTGTGTACAATTTGCCCAACATGAATGCACACAATCCTGTAAAAACACTGTATGCATCCATGTTGTGTCTCACAATTTCGCGGGGAGATGTTGTCTCATTGGAACATTAGTCTTAGTAAAACATGTCTTTAACATATATAAGTTATCTAAACTGCTTGTATACTATTATATTTTGGTAGTATGTTGTGGCAGAGGTGAGCTAGGTGGGCCAGGTTTGAGCCACAAGAAAAGACAGGACAACATAGAAAACTCCAATCAGATCCGGAATCTATGCCACTCACTCATCTTCAAGAATGAGTCATGGAAGAAAAAGGCATCAACTTCAATTGGATTCCCATTAACACTAAGAAGATTGCCAAAAGAGACAAGTAGGAAAAAAAAATTAATATTTCCATTTAATCTAAAGCAGAAACTATAGTGTATCTGTTTCTACCAATAATCAAGATATTGCATATACCAAACATCATATCATATCATAATATATATATATCTCTCTACTTGTCCTTTCGGATGGAAAACACGGGACTGTACGCGAGGAAGGGCCCGAGGAAGAGCTTTTCTAGCCCTATTCATGTTATGGCAGTTGAAGGATAGAGGATCAAACGCGGAGGGCAACGGGGTCTTGCCATGATATTTTCGGCTTCCTAGCTCGAGACGAGCCTTCCCCGGCATTTCTACATAGGGATATCCTCAAGTCGTTGTGTTGGTCTTCGTTTAGGCCTCTTGTCATGCTTTTTTCGAGCTCCTCTGGTAACGTTGGATCAATGTTCCACCTCGATTCTTCCTCGGTCTGTAAGTGAAGTCGTTGAGAAAATATGTTAGGGAGTGGAGTATAATGTGAAGACGAGGAAGTTAAGATTTCAATTCGGTCTCGAGTCATTTACCGAGATCACGTTCAAATCAAAGGCGGGAGCTCGAGACGGTGGCGAGACTTCTTTCCCGCAATGACTACTCTCGTTTAAATCGAACAGTGGGGTTGCGCAGCCCATCATAACAGCACCATTTCCGCCAAACAATCTTTCGTTTTGGTTCAAATCAATAGCTTGTTTAGGCTTCTCAAAGCCCACGTCCTTCCCGCTATAAACCCTGGAATGGTGATTAGCATCAGAAACGGAACTCAAACGCATAACAGCTTCCTTCCCGTTGTGTGTCTTTTGCCGCTTATGCTTCGCACCGGTGGGAGGTGGAAATACGTCTTGAGGAGCAGTTTCCTTCAACATTCTTCC
The DNA here is from genome assembly GCA_002525835.2 of Ipomoea batatas. Lineage (NCBI taxonomy): Eukaryota > Viridiplantae > Streptophyta > Magnoliopsida > Solanales > Convolvulaceae > Ipomoea > Ipomoea batatas. The sequence goes on from CM008339.1 coordinate 18,481,075, forward strand.
CTTCTGTTTCTGACCAGGTAGCGGTGGCAACTTGCGCGGGGCGGCTTCTTTCTTGTTTGGCCTCATGCCCTTCGCCCCGGTTTTAGGATAGATTTCTATGTTTGGATGTTGTGCTAGCTTGTGCTCTTGCTGGCTCTCCATAGACTTCGCTTGCAAAAGGTATTTGTGTCTCCGACGTAAGAAGCTGCAAAGTAAAACCGCCATTACACAACCGCACCACGTTTTTCAAACATAAACTTAGCAACATTTGAGTAATTCGAACATATAAGCACAAACGACACAATCTATGCAACAGATGGAACCCTCGAGATAATTTCTATAACTAAACACTGGAATAAGTCAATAAACAGATATAGAATACCAAAAATACACAATTGCTTCAACCAAATTTTCATTCAATATTCAAACACCATAGCGGAAACATGAAATATATGTAAACACCATACCGAACTTCAGCAAGTAAGATCATCTTCCGCTTTTTCGCATCCTCCAACTTGTCTTTGATGCCATTTGTTTCCTATTCAACACCACAAATACAAGTAAATTAACTGAGACCTACACAACCCAAAGCATTCACAACTGCACCAATTCTCCTAAAACCATTTTTATAGACTTCCAATGCAATATATAGAGCAAGACAACACATCATTAGAAAAACATCTTATATAGCATCCAAAACACATCATATAATCACTGCCAGCAACATATTTTGGAGCCACAAATACTACAAATAAACCTATCAATGTTAAATTCTGAAGTAAAACAACCTAAATGCTATATTTTTAGGTAAAACTGAAAAGAACTTTTGTGCTATATGGCTCAAGTAAACACAAACAAGGAAAAAAAACACAAACACCAAGAGGGGTCCAAGCTGTTTAATCCCAGATTGTCTGGTTTGAAGAATTGCAGACTAAAATCAAAGACAAACATAGGGTATGTTGAATCCCAGACACTAATACTGGAAAGGGTGAAAGTACACAGAAATTCTCATAAACCAAATTAAACTATAACAAAGCAGAACAAAACTATGTATTAAAGGAACACAAGGACTTCGATTTCACCAGATAAACTTCAAAATCAAATAACAAAACACCCAATCAGTGACCTAAACCTAAACAGTTTTCATATCAACCACAAGATAATAACAACAAGAAACCCAAAGCGAAAATCAAATCAAGAATCAAAGAGAAGCCCTAAAAAACACAGATCTTGAAAAAGAGAGATCAACAAGAAACCAACCCTTTGCAGTTCTTGAAAGTCCTGGAAGAGAGCCTGGTGCTTCATCCTGGCCTTGGCATCCTCATACCCACCAAAACTGGGCGATTCCATGGAAGCCCTTTTCATCTTCTTAGACATCAGATCGCGAGAGAATCAAGAGAGAGGGAGATAGAGAGAGGAGAAAAAAGAGGGGGTAGAGAGAAGGAGGAGAAAAGGATAAAAAAGAAAGGAGAGGCGTAGAGGAGAGAAATAATGAGGGTATGGAGAAAGAAAGGAAAAGACAGAGAGATAAGGGAGGGAAGGTGTGAGGAGGTGGTGAGAAGGTTCTTTAGAGCTTTCCTGTTTTCTCTGTGAAAGAAAGAAAGAAAACTCTGACCAAGACAAAGCCCAAAAAGCCCACATATATCGGGTGTGAAAATATTTAAGAATATAAAACATTGATTGTTGTTTTGGAAGAGGCTGCAAAGGTGGGGGGTGATGGATGATGATGATGATGATGAAGATGGGGGGAATTTTTCCCTTGTAGCAGCAGAAGGGTATTTGTGGCAACATATCTTGTTTCTCACTCTCTCCCCCCAACAAAATTTTTGGTTTTGAGGTCTATGAGGTGGGTTTGGTTGGAGGACATTTGAAGACACCTCTCTCTCTCCATGGTTTCTTTTTTGTTTTTCTTTCTTTCTTTCTTCTCACACAAATCTTGGTCCAGCTGGGCCATTACAGAGGGGGGTGGACTCTTTCTTTGATTTTGATGGGTTTTGTGCAGTTTCTACAGTCTTCTCTTCCTTCTTGAATTCTTGGCCTCTGCTACATGGTAAAGATTGGTTTTTCTTGCTTTTTAGGGGTTCGGCCGTTTTGGGCAGACAGGGCTGGACGGTAAAGATAAGAGTTTTTAGTGAGAGAGAGAGAAAAACTCATCAACATGCTGAAAAAGCAGCCATGAGAGAGAGAATAGAGAGAGAGAAAGAGAGTGGGTGCTTTCTGATTTGTTGCAGTTTTTGGTAGTACCTTGTTTTTAGGCTTTGATGGCATGAGGGTGATGTCTATCCACATTATTATTATTATTATTACTATATTCTTGTGAAATTACAGTTATACCCCCCTTTCTTGGTGTTTTCCCAATGTTCTATTTTCAAACTTGCATCAAATGGGTGACCAAAGATTCAAGACTTACCATTTTGGTTGTGTGGGAAACCATGACTGGTTGTGGAGATTTTCCCAGGAGGGTAAATTAAGTTTCAGGACCTCCATCCATGTCTCCATTGCAGGGGTATTTTGGTAATTTCACTTGGAATATTTATAATGCATACAAAAAAACATTTTAGGTTTGGGAGAGGAAGTCCATGTCCACATCCTCAACCACACCCATCTTTTTACACCTAACTTCACCATGCCCACCTGCCTTCAAAACCCACAAGTTTTTTAATTTTCAATTTTGCCTATAGATCTCTCCCTATAAAATATCTTTACTATTACTGATTGGTCAAATTCGTTCAATAACTCTTAGTTGTGTTAACTATACAAAATTCTCAGCCTGTTAAAACACAAATAATCGATACTTTAATTGGAGTTTAAACTTGTGACATCCTATTATATTTGAGAATCACAAAGATGTCATTGAGTTATAAGCTACTTGGCAACGTGTACATAGTTGTTAGAGTAGTTATTGATTTCATGGTTTGGTAAGGGAGAACCCAACCAAAGTGCTAAAGACCCACAAAGCACAATCCATGGAAGTGTTGGTAAGAGTGGAGTTGTGCCTAATCATGCATATATAAGTTACAATTAACTCAAAAGCATTAATCTTAACAAACACAAAACATCAAATTAATACCATG
>CM008339.1:18518136-18539207 GCA_002525835.2 Ipomoea batatas
CAACGCAGCCGCCTAGGCGCTAGGCGCCCCTAGGTTGTGGCGATTTTCCCCCTAGGCAGCCGTCTAGGCAACTGGCCGCCTAGGCGCCTAACTCGGCCGAGTTAATATGACATACATCCATACATGTGCACTGTTTTTTTTTAGTTAGTCGCCTAGGAGCCGCCTAGGCCATCTAGGCGCTACTCTAACGCCCGACTAGCGCGCTAACTGCAATCATGTCAACTACCTCCTTGTGTCCTTTGCCAGCTAAGGTCACAAGGTGGAATTTACGCAGTGCACAACCTCAGCTACTGATCTCACCCCAAAGAACAACATTTATAGTACCTGTTTCATGAAAAGAGATGCAGTGATTGCATCACCATCAAGAGAACCTGCATTTATCATATCAGCAACACTGGATTTCATGGTCTCCCAATAACTCTCCTCCAAGGGCATCCTCCAAAACTTTTCACCACCAACATCTGCTGCTTCAAACACCTCCTTCGCCAGATCTTCGCTAGGCGTAAAAACCCCTGTGTTTTTCCCCCATTGTCATATATGTTTTTGTTAAAGCCTTAAAGGATTCAAGAACTCCACAAATACATAATCTACAAAGGCATACCAGCAACAGATTGCCCAAGAGCAGTAATACAGGCACCAGTGAGTGTAGCCAGATCAACTATCTGCAAGGTTAAACATGTTATTAACAGTTATGCTGCAAATCTGCAATCTGCCATATACTTATAGAGAATATAATGGTAGATAGATACCTTTTCTACTCCCAATTTGCAGGCATATACTAAAGCATCTGCAAGTACAAGCCTCCCTTCAGCATCAGTGTCGGTAACCTATCAAAAGAATGGACCGATAAACACCCAAAACGACGATATAATCAGATCAAGATAGACAACAGCAGTGCTGCATAAGTTACCTCAACTCTCTTCCCGTTTGAAGCTGTGAGAATGTCTCCAGGCCTCATGCCTGTCCCGCTAATCATATTTTCGCACGCTGGAACAATGAAATGTACCTGCCATATCACAATAGTTTCAGGATACGAGGCAGAGAATCCATATTTGCAAATTTAGCGAATCACAATTAAGACTTTTTTGAGTACTACTGACTCTATTACAGTGCAGTCAGTATCTGTAATCACAATAAGACTTACTTCCACTCCAGCAGGTTTTATTTGGCCGATGGCTTTTGCTGCGCCAAAGACTACTGCAGCACCTGCCATATCTTTCTTCATGAGCTCGATCAAGGAATTTGCTCCAATCTTGAGGTTGTACCCGCCACTAGAACAATAAAAACGAATTTATTCAAGAACTAATAACATAGCAAGAAACAGAAATGTAGTTACTTTACTAAGATCCATCATTCTTCACAAGCTTTAAGTGCAAAGTTGCCTCTTCTTTTTGGATTGCATTGTTAGTTTGGCAAAACCAAAGCACTTAAATCGTCGATTACCTGTCAAAAGTAATTCCCTTTCCAAGTAAAGCTAGCTTGGTTTTAACTGATCCACTCGTGGGCTTGTAGCACAAATGAATGAAATAAGAAGGATTTTCAGAAGCTGCAGCAACACCTAAGAAACATCCCATTTTCAACTCTTTGCACTGCTCAACATCCAAGATTGTTGCAGTAAGAACATCACTGTACAAAGAAGCAATCTTTTTGACCTCTTCGGCAAGTACCCCTACAGCATAAGAAATTAAGAATCCACATAACAGATGAGAAAAATTCACCTAGAAAACAAAAACTAAAACTAAAAGATGAGAAAACCAAGAAAAGATGAGCAATATATAAAGTTATGGTTCTGAAACTACTAACCAGGGGTTAGTACATTGGCAGGTGCATTTACAAGCTCTTTCCCAAATATCGCACCAGAGCTAACAACTTCTGCATATTTCAGTTTCTTTTCGATCTCAGGTCCAGTTCCAAGGCCAAGAATCTCAACAGACTTGAGAGTGGGAGTCTTTGGCTCAAACTTAAACCTGTTATCTTCAAAAGTCCCCAGCACAATTCCTATGACAATTCAATATATTTTACCTAGTTTAATGTCTCAATTCAGAATGATATGATAATAAAGTTTAAGCTACTCGGGAAAACAGGTACCGGTTGCCATTGCAGAGGCAGCACTGAGCTTTAATTCCACCGAGAGGCCTTCAGCCGAAGCAAGTGCAACAGCAACACTACTTGCCTGTGCAGATTTTACAGATGCAGCAATAGTCTCACCGAGAGTACGATAAGCAACGGTTGAAGAACCTGCTGACCCAAGCCCAACTAACCCAATCCTTTTAAAACCAAGACCAGGCAGTCTAAGGACAATGGATTGACCAGATTTTCCAGAAAAATCTTCCTCAGATGAGGCCTCAGACAGCAAACCACCCAATTTTGAGTCCAATTTTTGCAAGATCAAATTTTGGAACATGGAACTTTTGTCTCTAACCATGTCCTTCTCTGTCACCCCTACTGCAAGGATGTCTCCTTTCCATTCCAGCAAATCAACCTCTCTTGCAGCAATGGATATCTTTGGCAGCCCAGAACAACAAAGTTTTGAACTTTAGTAAATATTTCCTCATAAAGCACTCAAAAACACTAGTATAATGTAAATATGCATGAAAAATATCATTTTGAATGAAAACCCATGGAAGAAGGCATATATATAGTCCAAAACAAACAATAGAAGAAAAGAAGAAAATTAAAGGGATGAATTGTTAGAATGGTTGAGATGAGAGAAAGAAAGAACCTTGGGTCTTTGGATTTGATTGGGTTTAGTGAGGCCAAGAGTTGCTAGAGCTACTGAGTGAGCCATAAATGAGCCAAAGCTGAGGATCTAAGAGCTGCCATTGTTAAGGTTCTGCAAGTGTCCATTTATACAGTGCAAGAACTGAGAAATGGAAGACAGGGAGAGGGGTTTAGATGGTGATGAAGTTGGGGAAACCTCTTTGGTATCATTTTTGTTGAGAAACATGTGAGGGAATTAGACATTTTTGTCGAGAAACGTCTGAGCAAATCCAATAGGAGATATTGAGAATCATAGCATTAGCATGTGTAAAACATGAAGGCTTGTTGATAAGCCCTTCCCTGGGTTGGGTGTCCCATAAAGTTTTTGTCCGGCGAAAGGACAATTATTGAACTATTGATTAACAAATAAAAAATTCCGTTGCCGGGAATCGAACCCGGGTCTCTCGGGTGAGAGCCGAGTATCCTAACCAACTAGACTACAACGGATTTGTTTATGGTTTTGTGTTTTCTAATTTTCGATTTTAGGCTCCAAACGGATTTGTTTATGTCTTTGTAAGTTTCCTTTTTAGTCCCCAAATATTTTATGGTTTCTAAGTTTCCTTTTTAGAGCATCCGCACTCGTGGATATTAGGAAGTTTTTCAGATCAAAAAATTAAAAGTAAGTTTTTAATTAGTGTGGATAGGGAATTTATTGTAGTTTTTAATCCCTGCAAGTAATGGATCTTTGTAGGTCCCTTGCTACTGATGCTTTAAACATGAAAAAACAACGCAGGTGCGCGTTTCGCGCATCTATGCGGGCCTAGTTAGCACGTGCAATGCATGCGCAGCTAGGCACGTAAAGTCTTCTTTGCATTTTTTTTTCTGAGCAAGTTGTCAGCGTTTTTTCTTTGTTTTTTCTTTTATTTCATCTTTCCTCCTCATTCTCTTTCCCACATGTCATAACAAAATCCTTCAAAAAACTTAAACTGATATTGATGCTCTTAGCCCCCAAATATTTCTCTTTTTTCTTCCCAAAATATTGAATCTTTAATCTCAATGGTCCTCATGTCCCGCCCTGACAGAGCATTTTGATGACTCTAGACCTTTGGCTCAATCTTTAATTTTTGTTTCCAAATTTCACTCATATGACCAATTGAGCTGCACATGCGGATAAATCTAAATATTTCTCCTTTGTTAAACATATACTTGTCTAAGTGCTTGCTACGAAAGCCATTTATATATAACTTACCATAAGTCCATAATGTGTGATTTTTTGTAATCTACCTCACTGTAAAAATAATTAAAAAAACAAAAACAAAAAAGAAGAATAGAAGATAACTTGATAAACAACCCCATCGCTTTGAGGAAGAAGACAATAATCAGACGCCTTCTTCCAATAAAACTCAGAAACCATTAGCAATTCCGTTGTAGTCTAGTCGGTTAGGATACTCGGCTCTCACCCGAGAGACCCGGGTTCGATTCCCGGCAACGGAATTTCTTTTACATTATAAGTTAATCAATAGTCCTTTACCCCGGACAAAAAGCTTATGGGATAAGCCTTCATGTTTTACACATGTATGATTCATTGATTCTCAATATCTCCTATTGGATTTGCTCCGACGTTTCTCGACAAAAATGTCAGATTGCCACCGGTGCCGGACAAAAGATTTTTTGGGACACCAACCTAGCTAGATAGGGAAATATCAGCAAGAGCCTTGTTCATGTTTTACACATGCTAATGCTATGATTCTCAACATATCTCATATTGGATTTGCACCGATGTTTCTCGACAAAAATGTCTAATTTCCTCACATGTTTCTCAACAAAAATGATACCAAGCTAAGAGTTATCTCCAACTTCATCAGATCCCTCTTCATGTCTTCCACTTCTCAGTTCTTGCACTGTATAAATGGACACCCGCAGAAGCTTAACAATGGCAGCTCTCAAATCCTCACCTTTGGCACATGGCTAACTCCGTAGCTATGGCTACTCTTGGCCTCACTAAGCCCAATCAAATCCAACGCCCTAAGGTTCTTTCTTTCTTTCTCTTAAGTCTTAACCATACTAAAAACTCATTCCTTTTTCCTTTCTTTTCTTATATTGTTTGTTTTCTATCTATGGTCCTGTTCTGTAAATGACTGTTGTTAGCGAATAGCTGTTAGCTGATTGGGTTAGAGGGTATAACTAGTCGATAAAATTAGCTTATTGTAGAAAGGAGTTTGTTAAATTAGTTGTTTGTTGATAGCTGTTTAGTATAATTTCTTTTCTCAAAAAGCTAATTGAAAAAGTTAGTTTGAGCAACTTTTTGAATTCTAGTATTTTGGAGTTACAAAAAGTTGATTAATCAAACATTTATATTGATTGTTTAACCAAGTCAAATAGTTAATAGTAGTTAAATAAGCTCAAATTAGCTTATAGGCTAACTATTTTACCAAACAGGGTCTATATGTGTTCTTAGCTTACATGGTTTTTTCATTCAAAATGATACTTTTCATGCAAAAAATAGTAATTTTGAGGCTTTTATGAGAAAATATTTACTAAAGTTCAAAACTTTGCTGTGAAAGATATCGTTTGCTGCAAGAGAGGTTGATTTGCTGGAATGGAAAGGAGACATACTTGCAGTAGGTGTGACAGAGAAGGACATGGCTAGAGACCAAAATTCCAAGTTCCAAAATTTGGTCTTGCAAAAGTTGGATTCAAATTTGGGTGGCATGTTGTCTAAAGCCTCATCTGAGGAAGATTTTTCTGGGAAATCTGGTCAATCCACTGTCCTTAGACTGTCTGGTCTTGGTTTTAAAAGGATTGGATTAGTGGGGTTTGGGTCATCGGTTTCTTCAACCACTGCTTATCGTACTCTCGGTGAGACTATTGCTGCAGCTGCTAAATCTGCTCAGGCGAGTAGTGTTGCTGTTGCACTTGCTTCGGCTGAAGGCCTCTCGGTGGAATCAAAGCTCAGTGCTGCCTCAGCAATGGCAACTGGTACCTGTTTTCCCAAGTAGCTTAAAATTTACTGTCATATCATTCTGAATTGAGACATTAACTAGGTAAAATATCTTGAATTGTCATAGGAATTGTGCTGGGGACTTTTGAAGATAACAGGTTTAAGCTAGAGCCAAAGACTCCCACTCTCAAGTCTGTCGAGATTCTTGGCCTTGGAACTGGACCTGAGATTGAAAAGAAACTGAAATACTCGGAAGTTGTTAGTTCTGGTGTAATATTCGTGAAAGAGCTTGTAAATGCACCTGCCAATGTACTAACCCCTGGTTAGTAGTTTTCGGGACCATACTTTGTATATTAATTGCTCATCTTTTCTTGGTTGTTTCGAATTTTTCCTCATTTTTATATGTGGATTCTTAATTTCTTATGCTGGCCTGCAGGGGTACTTGCCGAAGAGGCCAAAAATATTGCTTCTTTGTACAGTGATGTTCTTACCGCAACAATCTTGGATGCTGAGCAGTGCAAAGAATTGAAAATGGGATCGTTTCTAGGTGTTGCTGCAGCTTCTGCACATCCTCCTAATTTCATTCATTTGTGCTACAAGCCCCCGAGTGGATCGGTCAAAACCAAGCTGGCTTTGGTTGGAAAGGGGATTACTTTTGACAGGTAATCTATGTTTTAAGTACTTGTGAAGAATGATGGATCTTAGTAAAGTAACTACATTTATGTTTCTTGCTATGCTATTAGTTCTTGAATAGATTCCTTTTATCGTTCTAGTGGTGGATACAACATCAAGGCCGGGGCAAATTCCGCGATTGAGATCATGAAAAATGATATGGGTGGTGCTGCAGTAGTGTTTGCTGCGGCAAAAGCTATGGGCCAATTAAAGCCTGATGGAGTTGAAGTAAGTCATATCGCCATTGCCCCATAGGGATATTTCTGTCAGGATCAAACGTTTACCACTACGCCAAAACCTATAGCTAGTAGTAAAGGCGTAACTTTATTTTCTTATACTTGCATAGCAGTCAACGTCCTGTTTATTTGGCAGAATGCTGGACTCGACTTTCCAAGCCGTAGCCTAACATTTTCTTTCTAAGTTGCTAAATTTCGTATTTCATAGGGATTGCTTCTGTCTCGTATCATGAAATTGTTGTGATATGGCAGGTACATTTCCTTACTGCTGCTTGTGAAAATATGATTAGTGGGGCAGGCATGAGACCTGGAGACATTCTCACAGCTTCAAATGGGAAGAGAGTTGAGGTAACTTATGGTTCTGCACTCTTTCTTCTGCAATTTCATATTGATCTGATTGTATGGTGGCATTCATTCTTTTGATAGGTTAACAACACTGATGCTGAAGGAAGGCTTGCACTTGCAGATACTTTAATATATGCCTGCAAACTAGGTGTAGAAAAGGTATAAAAATGCAACCATTAGTCATATATCACATTTTGCAGATCTTTGCAGTGTTTTCTTTTGGATGACGAGGGAAACCCATAGCCCCTATCTGATGGTATGCACTGGGAAAACCCCGCCTTGTGACCCTAGCCAGCAAAGGACAGCAAGGAGGGAAACCAACCTAGGTTGCCCATTGCTAACCGGCTCAAACCAAGAAGTCGAACTTGGAACCTTGTGGTTTACCAAATCAACAGTCTGCCCAACTTAGCTAGGGTTGCCCCAATTTTACAGTGTTTTCCTTCCTATTCTCCATGAGACAATACTCTAAAATAGTAAACTCCACCAATCTCTAAATTTCCTGACCGGCTCAAACCAAGAAGTCGAACTTGAAACCTTGTGGTTACCAAACCAACAGTTTGCCCAATTTAGCTAGGGTTGCCCCAAATTTACAGTGTTTTCCTTCCTATTCTCCATGAGACAATACTCTAAATTAAATAGTAAAATCCACCATTCTCTAAACTTACATAGTAGATTGCAGCATGACTGCTAATAACATTCTTAACCATGCAGATAGTTGATCTGGCTACACTGACCGGTGCCTGTATAACTGCTCTTGGCCCCTCTGTTGCTGGTATGCCTTTGTAGATTTTGTGTTTATGAAGTTATACAGAATCCCATGTTGTATATAGGAACATGATAAAAGGGGGGTTTTCTAACTTTTCTTCTTCTCTACTTAAATCTTGATTAAAAACTAGGGGTTTTCACACCTAGCGACGAATTGGCGAGGGAGGTGCTTGAAGCAGCACAAGTTGGGGGCGAAAAGCTTTGGAGGTTGCCCATGGAGGAGAGCTACTGGGGGGCAATGAAATCCGGGATTGCTGACATGATAAACACAGGTCCTAGACATGGTGGTGCAATCACTGCAGCTCTTTTCTTGAAACAGGTACTACAAATGACAAATGTTGCTCTGGTGTCTCACCCCAAACATGTTTGGAACTACATAGTACTGGTTCTTTTTTCCTAGTATTGTTGGTTCAAGAAAACCTGAGATTTTGGCCATTGTTTTGCAGTTTGTTGATGAGGGAGTAGAATGGTTGCATATTGACATTGCTGGTCCAGTGTTTGATGAAAAGAAGAAACTTGCAACAGGGTTTGGCATTAGTACTATGGTGGAATGGGTGCTGAAACACTCTTCTTAGTTTTACATATAATTCATTTTGGAATTTGGATGTTCTAATGTAGCTACTTCATGTGCACTAGTTGTAAATGAAGTTAGATACTTTTCGAATCGAGTGTACCGGTTAATGACTAGTAGTATGGATGTAAGACTCTTTATAAGAGGTCTCCGAAATTAGTTCACAACGCACTGCAATGGCTAATACTCTCCAACTTCGAGTAGTATAGATGTAAGACTCTTTATAAGAGGTCCCCGAAATTAGTTCACAACGCACTGCAATGGCTAATACTATCCAACTTTGCACAACATTTTATCCTACAAGACTAGCTTAGTTGGTTCAACTGATTACCTTAAAATCTTAGAGTAGGGATTCGAAACCCACTGATAACCTAAAAGGTTATTGAGAGACCTATGCCAAAAAGAAGAGATGAAAATTCCTTATGGCTAATACCCTCCAACTTTGCACAACATTTTGCCCCGCAAGACTAGCTTAGTTGCTAGTTAGTTCAACCAATTACCTTAAAATCTTACTCTAGCAAGAGTAGGGATTCGAATCCTACTGGGAACCTGAGAGGTTATTGAGAAACCTAGACCAAAAAGAAGAGATGAAAATTCCTTGTGTGCAGAGTGTACAAGCAAAAGTGAAAACCTAAAGACTGATGAAACGACTTGCAATTTACCTGCTCTGGCGACTTAAGATTAGTCTAGCGGGATACTTAATGTATCAAAAAAGAAAAGGAAAATGAAATATGCATGCAGCACTCAACTGGCACAAAAATGGAAGACAAAAGCACAAACTAACACACTATGGAGAGTTACAATAATCTTTTAATCTGCTGCCATAACAGATGAACACCCTACAAGGGATTAGGGCAACTTGTCTAATTCCAACATACAAACTTCCAGCCATCTCAGCTGAATCTTTAAAGGCCAAATTTAAAATTTAGCGAACAACGTTTTTTTTCCCTTGGAATTATAAAAGTTTTACTATAGCAAAGGCGGGATGGGATGGGAAGGGAACGAAACTGCATAATTAGTTCTTCCCGATGTCCTTCAGTCCACAAATCTGCTCTTCTCCCATTGCAGACATGACCGACAGAATAAGATCCTTTCCTTCATTAAACCCGTCTTTAATCTGCGAACAAGCCAATACACCAATGGTCAATCACATTGCAAACGCAAATCGCCAAATCGATGACAAAATCATTGCTAGTTCCTATTTCCCTTTTCGTGTTTCAAATCGCTTACCTGAGCAAGAAGAGCTTCATCAGTGGGAAGCCTCAGATCATCTTTGGTGCCCCCGCTTTCAGTGAGAAGAGACACCTAAAACAGTCCCGGGACAAGTGTTTCGTAGTGAGCTAGAGTACAAACTTCAATAATAAAATAAAACAACATACCATCTCGCTATATAGCCAAGACACAAGAGCCATGATGACCATGGTTATGAGTAATGAAGACTGAAATTAGTACTTTATCACAAGATCATTGTGACAGCCAATAAATAAAATAAACCACTGTCCACCACCAAATTAGTCATGAAATATAGAGTGACTATTATCGAGCGGGGAGGAATGTGCTAGAGCTTAGATTAAAATTTCTCGCTTAATTACTTAAGCCTTTCTCACATTCAGTATAGGATAGTTCATTGTAGATACTAGATAGATTGTTATTCTCTTACTCGGTCCTAAATATTAATCATATTCATATATTTCAGCATTGAAAGGTAATAATGAAAGATAACGTACAAAACCATCCTCAGATATGTCAATCAGCTGGTAGTCAGTGCGACTAACATGAGGCACCTGAAATAAAAACATAAGAATGAGACGAACCAAATTTCAACCATCTATAAAGCATATTGTACAAAGCACCCCCGCAAAAAAAGGGGAAAAGAAAATGCAGAGTATTCAATTACATCACAGTTGTGGGAGGAAGGAACAATATCCTCGAGCTTCTTCCCATTGAAGATGTCAATTGCCACAAAGTGACACTTTGCATGCCCGTGCTTGCCAGTTTTGGAAGTGGAGACTTCAACAACCTATTGACAGAAATATTTAGTCATTATAAAGAATCAATAGCAGAACTAGAGTAAAATAAATTAAGCCAAAGCTAACATAATAAAAACCTCACATTTTTCCAATAAAAATATTACACTTTCTCCTATTAGGCCACTATGAATGAAACAACAATGGAATCACCAACCATTTGATCCATGATGTGAGATATCTTCAATATTAAAAATTTAAAAGTACTTACCACTCCCACTAAAAATAAAATATTGGTTTAAGCCCCATGAGGCAATGATAGGATTTCCTTTGTACATTTAACAAGAATTCAAACCCACCTTTTTTTTTAAGAAATAGGAGACATAGTAAAAAGAAAAATCTGTCTTTTAAAATAAACACTCCTTGCATATTCATACATGTGCACAAAAACAAATACATACATCATACATAACAGACACATATGCACATAAACAGACTTAAACAAACGGACACACGAGTTACAGATACATACACCAAATGGAAGAAATTTACTTGTACCATAACCTGAGTTGCAGTTTATCCAAGTAAGATGATACTCAGCAAGAAACAAATGGACACACAAGATGCACACACCAAATAAAAGAAGTTTACTTGTACTCCATAACTGAACTGCAGTTTATCTAAGTAAGATGACAGTCAGCAAGATGAAAACCCTAGGATGAGTGTGAAGGAATACAAGGCAGAGGAATAGGATATCTAAGGATTTCCAACAAATTAGCCTAGAATACCCTACAAGATTGGAGCTTTGTTGTGTATATACAATAGGACTCAACCCTAACACCAATTGACAAAAATAAAACATCATTAAATAGCATATGAACACATCACATGAACACAGGCAGCTCAGTTGGTTCCCGGGCGGTAGATTGTGGGCAAGGGCAATAAAACTACACTGGGCACACACATACACACAAGGGCACCTAAACCAACCAAAGAAATTGACTTGAAACCTAGAACTTAGTACAAACATCACTAAATAGCATATGAACACATCAGTTGATTCCTGGGCTGTAGATTGTGGGCAAGGGCAATAAAACTACACTGGACACACACATACACACAAGGACACCTAAACCAACCAAAGAAATTGACTTGAAACCTAGAACTTAGTACAAACAATTCAATACATTTATGATTTAGCATGGTAAGAAGATAGTCAATGGTAGGGTGAGTGTGGAAGAACACAAGATATGACCCAAAAAAAACAGTCCAAACACACACTTCATTAAAACACCCTAAAATCACAGGATCTTTAGCAGAAAGAAGCAAAAAAACCACACACAAACATATAACAATCAGGAACCATAAAAACACATCGAGATCTAAATCTATAGGCACCAACCCACACCAAATCGAAAGGGGAAACACACGAAGGGCATGGATGGAATAGAAAAAGTTGAAATCTTTGAGAGAAGAGAGGCGGATGGGGAGAAAAAGGGAAGACCTTGCAAGGGCGAGCTTTGATGACTATGTAGCCATTCTTGCGGATGGTTCCAGCTTGCTGAGGGTAGGTCTTGGAGGCGCCGGCATCCGCTTTCGACTCGAAGTGGTGCTCCTCGTCCGACATGGATGGTAGCTTAGTAGCTTTCTCTCTCTAAAGAGGTTTGAGGGATTGTTGGGGTTGGGGGAAGTGGAAGAGAGAAAGGACTTTTCCGGAGATGACTCCAACGATAATCCCTAGTACATACTACTACTCTACCATTTTTACTTTTCTTTTTTTCTTTTTTCGGATGAGATTTTTTATTTTTTTAATAAAAAAACTCTCTTTTTTCTTTAATTCTTTTAAGAAAAAAAATACTTTTTATCTATAAATATTTTAAAAATAGTAATTTTTGTGCCTTAATGTTGGGTGATTCTAGTGAAATATGAGGAAAATAAAAATAACATTAAAATTACAGTGTTTTTGTTAACTTAGCGGGTGCGTGCGAAGAACGTGCTTACTCCTGTGCGCTCTTCTTTCTTTTCTTTTCTTTTCTTTTTTTAAATTTTTGGTTCTTCTTCACTCACTTTTGCACATGCCCGCTATGCAATATATGTGCGCAATTCTTTCTTTCTTTTTAAAAAAACTTAGGTTCTTCTCACATGCTTAGCATATGTGTGCAAATAACGTGCTTGCTAGGCAATGTTTATCCGTTCTTTTTTCTTCCTTTTTTTTTGGGAAAAACCTAGGTTATTATGTAAGAACTCAAGGCTAAATATTACAGAGTATTATGAATGATAAGAGAATAATTAAATAAGTGATATAAAGATTAAAATGCCATTGTATAATAACAACAACAACGACAGCAACAATAATAATAATATTCAAGGGCAAATATATCATTTTCTTCTTCTTCTTCTTCTTCTTCTTCTTCTTCTTTCGTTTCCTTCCTAGGGTTGAATTGCAATTCATATGGGAGTTTCTATGAATCGCAATTCATTGAATTTAGAGAATTGCAATTCATTTATTTGTGTGTAAAAATGACTGTTTAACTCAACCCTAAAGACAACTCGAACGATCAAGTTTGTAAAAAGTGTACGGTGATTCTAGTGAAATAAAAGGAAATAAAAAAATAATATATATATATATATAAATTACAGTGCCTCCGCTAATTCAGTGGGGTGCGTGCAAAGCACGTGTCTGTTAGTATTTGTGCACTCTTCTTTCTTTTTGCAATTCATTGAATTGAGGAAATTGCAATTCCTCCAACCAAATAATGTAGTTTCTCCGTCCATATGATTACATTGACATTAAATTTCAATTCATGCCAATCAAACACCTATAAGGGACTAAAAAAATATTTTGCAAACAGTTGAATAATGAAAAGTGATAATGGGTATAATTGAATACAAAAATTACATTTATCTATAATCTAAGGACGAAAGTCATTTTTCTCTTTTTTTCGTTGTACAACATCTAGTGTTCTAAGAAATTTGTTCAAATATGATATAGCATCAACAAAATTTGACTATTGCCCAAACAACAATTTGACCCAACACTTGGTATATATATAATAGTTGATATTCTAATTATGCAGTTACAAGATAACCAAGTAGTTCGTGCGCTTGCAAGGACTACCTGGTTCCAAGCGTTTGTCTCGTGCTGAATTGGTGTTTTGCTAAAATGTATCGTGGGCTTTTCACTTCGGTTTAATGAAAGTTTAGTTCATGATTTTTTTAAAAAAATTTATGTTATGTGGATGATTTAATTAGAAAAGATTGATCCAAATGTTTTATAGTTGTCAATTACTATATAGTGTGACACTGTGATGACACATCTGTTACCATTTCAAATGGATGGTTATAGGATTGAACTCCGGTAAAAAAAAAATGTTCCATAGCTATTTTTCTTTGTATTAAATAATCCAATAAGTAAATATATTTTATAATTTATATTCTTATACATTATATTAAATATGAAAATATATAAATTTTGAAATTATAATAAAAAGTATTAAATAAAATAAAATATTTATTAAAAAAAAAAAAAAAAAGCAACACACGATGGAGTAACACTTTTCCATATTCTTTCTTTGACTTAGATTACTTTTATTATTAGTAGTAGTCTTTGAAGAAAAAGTTGTGGCCTTGTTGACATAATTTTCTTTTTCATCGATGGCATAATTATCCGTGAAGAGTTAGGTGTAGTTGTTAATGTTGACTTACAAGTTACATCATATATTATGCATTTATGTTTAATTTGGTGCATAAGTTTAAAGTAGGATATACATATATACCTATTCATTAGACTTGATCTAAAAAAGTATTGTACAAAATATAACAAGATAATCACATTTTGATCAAAAAGCAAACAAATAAAATTCAAGCGTGAAAGAAGATAAGTGATGGAGGATTAGGTTTGGGTCCATTGGGCCGAATAAGTAGATGTGTGGAAATTAATTGGGTCCAGATGATGATTGAAACTCGCATGTAAAGTTTAGAGACCTATTCCTTTCCCATGAGATTGAGTCTCAGTAGAGACAGGTACATAATAATACTCAAGGGATACGTCTGTCTCTATAATCATCTCCATTAGTTTAGGATTAGGTTGCTCGAGATGAATATTGATTAATCACTCAACTTCAGAATTACACAGAGAAGATAACCTATACGAGAGTTGGCTATAGACTCTCCTAAACTATAGGCATTAACCTTTGACTAATAACCAACTAATAACAATACAAATATGAAATATAAAATTACAATAAGTTACATGTCTCACACGCCCCCTCAAGCACAAGGGTGAGTGGTACCAACATTGAGCTTGGATCGAAGAGTCTGAAAACGCGTAGCAGGAAGCGGTTTGGTGAAGATATCGGCAATTTGATCTTGAGTAGAGACAAAAGAAACTGTTAAGTCACCGGAGGCGACTTTGTCGCGAACAAAATGATAATCAACCTCGACATGTTTGGTCCGAGCATGAAAAACTGGGTTCGCCGCCATATAGGTTGCTCCTAAGTTGTCACACCATAACGTGGAAGGCTGACCGGTGTGTAGTCGCAGCTCCTTAAGAAGAGAGACAACCCACGTGACCTCTGCCGCCACATCAGTGAGCCCCTTGTATTCGGCTTCCGTGGAGGACCTAGCAACTGTGCGCTGCTTCCTTGAAACCCAAGATATTAAGTTCGAACCATAAAAAACGGCATACCCGCTGGTGGATTTTCTGTCTATCGGACAACCGGCCCAGTCGGAATCAGAATACCCATGTAACGTGGAGTGAGTAGACTTCAAGAGTCGAAGACCCATGTCAAGGGTACCTTTAACGTAACGTAATACCCTTTTCAGTAACCCCCAATGCTCAGCTGTGGGCGAATGCATAAACTGACATAGGCGATTGACTGAATATGACAAATCAGGACGTGTAATAGTCAGATACTGTAAGGCACCAGCAATACGGCGATACTGAGTAGGATTATCGAAGAGCTCAATAGAGGGCGTAGCAGACTGAGTGACAGCTGCAGGAGTGGCTAATGGTTTGCAATCAGTCATGCCGGCCCGAGCAAGGATGTCCTGCATATACCGTTTCTGAGATAACAAGAAACCATCATCAGATGCAAGCGTTTCAATACCGAGAAAAAAACCGGGAGTTCCGAGATCTCGAATCTTGAACACAGTCGAGAGCTGACGCTGAAGAGTTTCAACTAGTGTAGCATCATTTCCCATCATTATGATATCGTCTACATAGACGAGGAGATAGACCCGAGATTCTGCAGAAACATAGTAAAATAGAGAAACATCTGTCTTGGATGAGGAAAAACCAACAGTAATTAAGAAATCATGAAGCCTTTT
The DNA here is from genome assembly GCA_002525835.2 of Ipomoea batatas. Classification (NCBI taxonomy): domain Eukaryota; kingdom Viridiplantae; phylum Streptophyta; class Magnoliopsida; order Solanales; family Convolvulaceae; genus Ipomoea; species Ipomoea batatas. The sequence goes on from CM008339.1 coordinate 18,533,662, forward strand.
GAACCAGGCACGCGACGCTTGTTTTAAACCATACAACGAGCGCTGAAGATGACACACGTGGCCCGGATGAAGTGGGTCCTCATATCCTGGAGGTTGCTTCATATAGACTGTTTCGGGTAGATGGCCGTTTAAAAAGGCATTATGAACATCCAGCTGACGAAGAACCCAGGAGTGTGTGACAGCTAGAGAAAACAGAAGCCTTACGGTCGTCGGTTTCACCACAGGGCTGAATGTGTCAAAAAAGTCTTCTCCCGCAACCTGATTAAAACCTTTAGCGACAAGCCGAGCTTTATAGCGTTCAATAGTACCATCAGCTTTGCGCTTAGTACGGTAGACCCATTTACACCCAATTATATTCATTTGCGGAGTCGCAGGTACAAGTTTCCATGTGTTGTTATGCAGTAATGCATTGAATTCCTGATCCATAGCATCCCTCCAATGCAGATGTTTGACAGCCTGTGTGTAGCATGTCGGATCAGTAGTTGCAGTCAAGGCATAGAACTGTTCTCCGGTTCCCCGAGTTTTGGAACGTGTGCGCATCGCATTACGCACAACGGATTTTGTAACCAAAGGCTCTTGACTGGTTGTGGTTGGATCATTCGGAGCCGATGTTGATATGTGTGAGTCAGTGTGGGTCCGTGATGACGAAGTGGGAATATAAGGAGTCTCAGTAGAAGCTGTAGCCGGAGTTATAGACGGAGCAAGTGCATTAGGACAAATTGGTGCAGTTGCCCACGGTAAATCCTGAGATGGAGATTGAGAGTCCTGTAAAAAATCCTGAAAAGGAAAGAGAGTTTCATCAAAACGGACATGACAACAGGTATAGATTTTTCCAGTTAATAGGTCTAAGCAACGGTATCCCCTATAATCGACTGGGTAACCTAGGAAAACACAGGGTGCAGACCTATACTCTATCTTATGACGGTTGTAGGGTCTTAGATATGGAAAACAACGACATCCGAAGACACGGAAAAACGAGTATGGTGGTGGGGTGTTGAATACTTTGGAATATGGGGTGTGAAAGTTGATGGCGGAGGAGGGTAAGCAATTAATAAGGAAAGTGGCTGACTCAAAGGCGTAATCCCAATATTTCAAGGGTGTTGAGCTTTGGGTAAGTAAGGATAGGCCTGTTTCGACAATATGACGGTTTCGACGTTCAACTCTGCCGTTTTGTTCATGGGTATAGGCGCATGATTGACGATGCGTAATACCTAAAGATTGAAAAAGATTATGCAAACGACGATACTCCCCGCCCAAATCGGACTGTATGGCCTTGATAGAACGCGAAAACCGCCGTTCTACCATTGCCCGCCAATAATCAAAAATTTTATATAAGTCAGATTTTACATGTAACGGATAGAACCAGGTAAAGCGGGAATAGTCATCTACGAAGAGAACAAAGTAACGGAAACCAGAAGTAGAAATTACAGGCGACGGACCCCATATGTCCGTATAAACCAAATCTAAAACAGCCGTACTACTATTATTAACCCTATCTAATGAAAATCTTGATGACTTGCCGAGTTGACACGCCGAACAGACACTTGATGAATTAAATTTGTGAGACGTGACCGGAACATGAGATAAAACACGACGCAGCACTTGACTATGCGGGTGCCCTAGACGTTGATGCCAGACCATTGGCGAGGTTCGGGCGGTGAGGAACGCTTTATGATCATGAGGTATGGACAATTGATAAAGGCCGCCCGCTGTAAACCCCTTAAGAAGCACCACCTGTGTTGTGCAATCCTTCACAAAGAAACAATCCTTGTGAAATTCAAAAAAGACGTTATTCTCATTTGTAAACTTATAAACAGAGAGTAACGATAGAGACAAAGACGGGACATGCAGAATGTTTGACATGGATAATGGGTGTGAAACAGAAGGAATAACCGTGCTGCCTATACTGGATATATCCAAACCTGTGCCGTTTCCGACTTTGAGAACGTCGTTGCCGGTATAAGGTTCGGAGTGATCTATCAGGTGCTCATCAGGAGTAGCGTGAGACGTGGCACCCGTGTCGGGATACCACGAGTCGGCAGAGGCGGGATTGGCAGCGTCACCTGGAAATGCCGCATGGGCTTGCGTAACCTGCCGATCATCATACCGGCGCCAACATGTCACGGCCGTGTGTCCATAATTCCGGCAGATTTGGCATCGCGGCGAGCCACGACCTCCTCGACCTTGGTTTCCAGAACCACGACCACGAGAATTTCGTCCGCCACGGCCACTAGAATGGCGACCTCCAGCGCCGGTATTGTGTCGTCCCCGGTTTGCGTAAAACGCCGTCGGCGACGATTGCGGCAGCACAGAATCAGAAACGCCTCCGAGCTCCTCTGCGTGCAAGAACTCTTGGGCCTGGAGGTGATCTGCTAACTGAGGGATCGTCATTGGCGTCGCCGCTGCCGTCAACGTGCTCGCCATTGCGCGGAACTCCGGGCGCAACCCTCGAAGGACGTAGAGAATTTGCTCATCTGCTGTGAGCGGCCGGCCGGCGAGGGACAACGCTTCGACAAGCATCTGCGCTTGCCCCAGGTATTCCGCCGGCGTCTGGTTGCCTTGCCGGAGAGAATGAAATTGGCCGATGAGGCTGAGGCACCTCGTTCGCGACTGCGATGCGAAAGCCGCTGTTATGGACTCCCAAACCTCGCGCGATGTATCACGTCCAACAGCCAGATACATCACCTCACCGGTGAGTGAGGAAACAAGGAGGGAGAGAATCGCCTGATCCTGCTGCACCCATGATGGATAAGCGGGATTGGGGATCGGCGGCATTGCGGCGGCTGCGGACTGCACTAGCGAAGGGATGGTCGCCGGCGGACAGGGCACGGTGCCGTCAAGGTAGCCTAAGAGGCCTTGGCTACGGAGAAATGGCATCACTTGCGTGCGCCAATGGATGTAATTTCTGGAGGTTAGCTTGATCGATATTTGGTGGTTAGCGGGGGAAAGGTTCATCGCCGGTGATGGCATATGTGCGACGGCAGGGGTGATTGCTCCGTCGGAGGTTGGTTGGGAGGCCATCGGAAAACTAGCGATAAAAAATGCGGAAAATAGGATCAAGTTTGGCTGATACCAGATGAATATTGATTAATCACTCAACTTCAGAATTACACAGAGAAGATAACCTATACGAGAGTTGGCTATAGACTCTCCTAAACTATAGGCATTAACCTTTGACTAATAACCAACTAATAACAATACAAATATGAAATATAAAATTACAATAAGTCACATGTCTCACACTCGATATAAGTTATTTTGTATTTAATTATTATGTTAGTTTTTTTTTTTTACTTATCTTGTGATAAATTTATAAATTAAGGGCAACCCCGAAGCACCTCACATGGATACGTCTCTCTCTATAATCATCTCCATTAGTTCAGGATTAGGTTGCTCGATATAAGTTATTTTGTATTTAATTATTATGTTAGTTTTTTTTTTTTTTTACTTATCTTGTGATAAATTTATAAATTAACGAGTATTTTTTTTGAAAACAACGAGTAATTAAAATTATAAATAATTCGTATAAATAATATTAAATAGTGATGTTGATGGTGGAATAATACTTTAATTTCCAACTCACAATTATGTTGATAGAAGATGTGACCATAATGTAGATGGTGAGTTGGGTTGACTAAGATTAGAAGAAAACAAAAGAAAATCATGTTAGATGTCATTGTGAAGTGTGATTAGTGCACAACAACAACAACAATAACAAACAAGTTTGCTCCGAGTACAACTCAATTCATTAATTAACTCAAAATAAATTCATAAGTTTTGCTTTGCTAATAACCGCAAGGTGCATGATTCGAATTCTAACCAAAATATATGAACTTGAATGACGTTTCCATTCATCAAATAAATAAAGTTTCCATAATCTTGTAAAGTTGATGATATATTTTGTAACTTTTAACTATAAGAGACCAAAACATATTCATTACGAATAATTAAACTTTTTTATTGAATATTTTTTAACAATATTTTGAAAAGAATACTATTTTTATCAAGTACATGATAGCGTGAGAATACTACTTTAATTCTCAGCAACAATCCAAGATTCCATGTAGCATTGAAGAAAATGATGATGACCCTTAGCTTGGCAATAATTATTCCTCCACAATAATTCATCCACAACACAAAACGTTACTTTCAAGTTTCAACCCTACCATTGCCCTCATCATATATGTTTGGGGTGTAAATGTAATCGATAACGTGAACAGGATAAATTTTATTGACGTCAATCAATTGAATTTTTTTTAATAACTAATAGGATTATTTAATGCGATTAATATCTCAAATAATCAACCTTATTAAAAGTTAAATTAAACTAACAACACAACAACGTCAATAGATTCTCTAAAATAAAGTAAACAAATACTGTTGAAAATAGCAGTATTGTTAAATGAGCTTCTCAATATTTAGTTTAGCGACGTAATTTTTATTTTTCATCACTGTTTTCACGTTTTTTTATAGTATCGACTAAATTATCAAACAACTTTTCAGAATCCGCTAATACTAATAGCTAGTAAAACCAACTAATACAATCAACTATTGTCGATGTGATAATTAAATTGGTTAAGGCTTGATCTAACTAAAATGAATAGTCATATCATGGACCACGATATATATTGCTACAATGCTACTTGAACCCAATATGTTCCTCTTTTTTTCGTTTTCTTTTTTTTTTTCTCCTTAATTCCTTTTTTAATTTAATTTTTTATAAATAAAATTAATGCCCATAAGGTGGGGCATAGCATGATTGAAACCAGTGGCGTGTATCTTCTTTCATTTATATATTTGAATTTTATTTGGAAGTATCAGAAAATTTCGAGTTTTTTAAAGTTGTTTTTCAGTCCATCCTGGTTTTGCTCAAACTTCAGATTCTGACATTTCATTTCTTTAATTGAAAATTGAAATAAATATAGTTTATAGCTGGAATGGACTGCAATTTCTTCCCATTCTTCAATAATCAAGAGCTATATTGTGGTTTTAAGTCCGCATGAACAACCCAGTTGTTTATTAAGTCATTAAGTGGTATATTGTGAGCAAAGATATATAATCGAATCCTGACAGTTAGAGTGTGAAAGTGATAACTTAGCTAAGTTAGTTATTGAATGGTATATTATGAGCAATGATACATGATCAAGTCCTGACAGTTAGAGTGTGAGAATTACACCCAATATATTGTGGGCACCAGACACTGATCTTCCTACCTAATAGACTGTTGCACCCCTCTCGACTATACTATTGGACAGAAGTATGAGCCCGGGAGTGAGGAAATTTCTCATTTTGTGGGCAATAAACAAGACCTCAGCAGCAATCATAAATAGGGATGGCAATGTGCCCCGTCCCCGTCGGGGATCCCCGTCCCCATCGGGGACGGGGACGGGGATGGGGGAATTTTACGGGGATCGGGGACGGGGACGGGGAATTTTTACAATTCCCCGCCGGGGACGGGGACGGGGACGGGGATACCCCTCCCCGCCCCGCCCCGTCCCCGAAATTAAAAAAAAATAAAAAAAATAAAAAAAAAATAATATATATAT
>CM008339.1:18759720-18771733 GCA_002525835.2 Ipomoea batatas
AAAGAGTTTTAATTTGGTGAGAGAAGAATAAGGCAGAAATAAAGTAAAAATTTAAATTACGTTATTTGAAAGGAAAGAATAACATTTTTGAGATTGAGAATGAAAAAAGTTGTATAAAGACTAAAATATCATCGTGTAATAATAATAATAATAATAATCACGGATAATAGTATTATTTCATCCATTTTTTTTCTTTCTCACAACCTTTGAGTTGCCCATAAATTACAATTCAACAAAAAGAGGGAATTACAATTCCCTCCCAACAAACATTTCAATGCGTTCGGTTTTAAGAAATGAAAATTAAGAGAGAAAGAAATTATAATTCGGTGAAAAATAAAGTAAGAATTCAAATTACCTTGTTTGGTAAGGAGAAATGAAATTATTAAAAAATTGAAAAGAAAAAATAATATAAAATAAATGAAATTATTAAAAATTGAAAAGAAAAAATAATATAAAATTTAAAACGCTCTTATATAATAATAATCATAATCATCATCAAGGGTAAAAGGATCATTTCATTATTCTTTTTCTTTCTCCGCACTGCTCCGGAATTACATTGCTCCGAAATTACAATTCCTGTGAGGGTCTAAAATTTCCAATTACACAAATGGAGGGAATTACAATTTAGTGAAATTATAATTCCTTCCAATCAAATAATGTAATTAAGAATTGTATTATAATTAAATTACAACTAAATCTAACCAAACAACCTATCATAATTATAATTGAAATGACCAAAGAATTATATTGAAATTTCAATACAATTCATGTCGAATTAATTAAGCCAGTCACGTGGTATTATTAGACGCCCAAATCTATATCATGGGGCCTTGTAAGGAGGAATGGATTAGCATTTTCCAGACCTGTTCGTATAGCAGGGCAAGTTTTCCCTATCCAACTCATTTTTTAATTGTTATAAATTTATAATCATGTAATCATGAATCATGTATACTTCATAATTTGATTGGTAAAAGAATTTAAAAATAAAATTTGTGACAAAACATGTCATATTCCTCAAACATTGTCACGTAACAAAACTATAATCTTCTCCGCTGATATTAAAACGCAATTACACAATCATGAAACTGAACACAGGATTGCATGTAGTACAACTCAGAAACTACGTTACTACATCAGATCACTACATATAATCCGACGAAACACTTAAACTAGGAATTGATGCAAACAGAATTGGCGTGTTCTAGGTCATCATCAGGAGATAGCCACCTCGATCGTCTTGGACTTGGGCGGCGGAGGGTGCTTCTCCACCACCACAGTGAGCACTCCGTTCTCACACTTGGCTGTAATGGCGGAGACGTTGCAGTTTTCCGGCAACCTGAATTTCCTCGCCAGTTTCTGCGGCGCCTTCCTCTCCAACCTCAAATACTTGCACCCTTCTTCTTCCCCATCTTCCCGCTTCCTCTTCCCGTTGCTTTTGATCACTAGCGTCCTCTCATCTTCCACGCCCACCTAATCCAATTCCCCAATCAACTTATCAATTCAAATCTGTCGTAAAAATATTAAGAAACTACTAGCTTATTTTGAAAACACTAACAAACAGAATTTTGATTAATAGTTTAAAATAAGCTATAAGCTCTCACAAGCAGAGCCATTATTATTTTTGTCTTTTGTCATTGGATACTAAAAAATACCTGAATGTCGGATTTGGATAAGCCGGGAACGTCGAGGTAGAAAACGTATTCCTTGGGGGAGTCGAGGATGTCGGCCGGAATGCTGCCGACTCCCCGGCTCTCCCCGCCGTCCGGTGCCCGGTACTCCGACACCATTCTCTCTAGCACTTCGGGGATGTTGAGGAGCTGGGCCATCGCCTCCACCACTGCGCTCATTTCCAACGCCGGTTATTTCACAATTTTGCAGCGATTCGAACCCTGCCCAGAACGGAAAATCGAGAAATTAGAGGAACCGAGCGATTGATATGCCGAATTGTTGATCGTCGAAGCAGAAATTGAAAGGAGACTGGAGAAAAGCTACCTTGATTGAATTGAAGAGAGTTTCAGTTGCGGAATGGAAGATTGGAGTGGCGAGATAAAAAGGGGAGATGGGGAAAGTTCGAGAGGAGAGATTTTTCTATAAGCTTCTTAGCCGGATGATTTCTAGAACAGTCTAGGATGTATGGGAGGGACACCACATGTCTTAAGTTTGGCCGATGTTTATCAAATGACCATATTATTGGGATTCCAACATAGAAATGGGTGTTTTTTGAGTGGAGAGAACTCCATTATTACTAGTTCATTTATGGCCTGTTTTGTTCGCTTGCAATAATAAGTTACTATATAAATTATCTTTGCCAAAGGCCTTGTAGTCAAGTGGCATGAAGTAATTCTCCCAAGTGGGAGGTCAGGTTCAAGCCTCAGTAGGTGCAGATACATGTAACAGGGTAATAATGTTCAAAAAAATATATAAATTATCCTTAAAAGAATTTATTTTACTGGTCACTGTTGAGTCCTTAAACTTGACGAGACTTGATGGTTAAGGTTTTAACCAACTACTCTACCTTATTTATTGTACAAGTGAAAATAATAAACAATACACATTACAAAATGGGTTGAACAACGACACGTAACAACCTATCTAGCGTCGACATGATTGATTGAGACATAACAATTACTTTTTTTTTTTTAAAGCAAGTAACACTATCAAAAGGTATTCTTGTCTCATTTCTAACATTACCACAAGAACACGTAGTGCAGTAGTTTCTAGCTTCACTACCATATCCTTGTCCCATTTTAAAGCATAATTTATACCCGATTTATGGCGAGACTACTCTGATCCCATAAAGTGATAAGACCATCAATACTAACTATTTCTAATACTTTAATTCCCATCAACCATGCAATGAAAACAATAATTTAAATACATTTTTTTTTTGAAACATTCATGATTTTTTAGCAAGTAGTATGTGCTTTATATTTTCTCAATCTGTTTGAGCCCAAAAAATCAATGTCTCTATCACTATGTTTAATCCAGTGACCACACATTTTGTATATGGTAACAAAAATGTTATCATACTACATAATAATTGAAATATTCTTTTTTTTTAATATAATTGACCATATTACATTGTAGTATATGTTAATCTATTATGAGATAGTTACTACATGCATGCCATCTGAGCACAAGGTGCTTGGCAAGAATTGAAATATTCTAAAAAAATTATTTTTCTCATATATAATTTAAACTCAATTATTTCCAACAAAATTAAACAAACATATGGTATAATAGTACAATTACACATCTAAACTATGAATGACGTGTACAATGAAACAACCGTTGAAAATATCATAGAATAAGATTAAAACTATGGTTACAAAAGTTTTGAGTGGGGTGGTCAGTGGTCATTCTTTGCAGTAGACTAGAGTGTGAAGGAATTGAATGGGATGATTAGTTGATTACCTTTACCTACTACACTTAGCTTGCTGCTAAACAGCTAATGACGTGCATAATACGAGATAAAGTGGTAGCGAATAAGGTTAGAATATTGTTGTCGAGCTGTCACGTGAGAAGTAGATGTGTGTGGGTCCCACATATGTTGTGTAAACCCCAAAAAGCGCGCCTCAGTGGGCCCTCAGACCTAACCCTCACTCTCTATCTTATCTCATTACGTGCCCCAGTTAAATAAAAACGGGACAAAAATGTCAACTGTTCACGGCTCCACGCTGTTTACATACGACCATGTCAGCCGGCTTCGTTTTATATCGCCCTCAGTTGGCGTGGCTCGGCTAGCTAGCCGGCTAACATTATACATCAATTCAGGGTCATTAATTATGGTTGTCCCAACGGTCCCGTATTATTGATACCAATTTAATTATTGCCTTATTTGGTAAATGATTTTTATTTTGGCATAATTTGTTATTTTTTGATCCATTTTAGCTAATTGTTAAACAATGCTTATATAATTTGTTTAAAAATTAAATTTGATTTATTTCTTTAATAAAATTCAACTATAACTCTTTATAACATATTTACCTCATAATATTTATTCATTGTCGAGTTAATAAAATTCATGCTACTCTGTATTAAATAACAAGTCATGAATTAGTTAATCGACTAAATTACAAGCTTAAAAATTCAATTCTTATTCAAATAAAAACTATAACCTCCGTCTCAAAATGGTTGTCTGGTTCGTTTAACGAGGCTTGACTGAAGTAATTTTTAATCCAATTTTTCATATTATTAAGTTTAGCATTAATATATAAAATTTATATATTTAGAAACTACATTAAAAGTACTATTAAACACACAAAAAATAAATTTAAAAATAAAAAAATGACTAAGAAAAATAAACAAAAGAAAGAATAGTTGATTTGACCAATGAATAGTAAATAAGACAGGTAAAATGGGACAGAGGGAGTATAAAAAATAAAAAATAAAAAGGAACAAACTGAGTGATGCCACTAATAGACTTACTGAACCCATAACAATAAGGTTAACAACCAAGTGTGCCACGAAGTTTGATACTCCATATTAATTTGTTGCTAGAGAAAAACAATAAGCTATTGTGTGCGAACTCTCAACACTATTACTTTTCTAGAGCATTCAACTATAATATGCCGTTCACGACTTCACTAACTCTCAACACTATTACTTTTCAAGAGCGTTCAACTATAATATGCCGTTGACGACTTCACTCTATATTGAATGACAATTAAAAATAATGCTAAACCGATAACTATTCTTAAAAAAATAAAAAGAATATAATTATCAAATTCATATAAAAGAAAATGATGTCACAAATTATAAGAAATTGACTTAAAAGTATTTTATGGGTAAATACGCACAAGGACTACTCGTGAGGTCACCATACTGGTTCGTCTAGAGTTACCAATTAGGCAATCCGTTACAACTATCAGCTCAATAGAAATAAGTCACTTGTATCCTATCGTATTGCTCGCATTAACAAGCCCAATGATAGGTGAAGATGTTATTGGATCACCTTGGAACCGCCCTGAGGAAGCGTCACCCGGTCGGCCTACCATAGGTTGACCGATCAGCCTACGATACGATGCAACCTGCAAATTGGAAAGCCTGTCTTACACAACAAGTAATGGAGGCCAACATGCACTTGCATAGCGGCGATTTAGAACTTGTAGGAGTAACGGCAGACAAGTCAACCTACACGTAGCTGCGGGACAATCGTCTGAACAAACCAACGAGAGTGTGCCATGTCAAGCCACTTGCAGCGGGGCATTGAATGCTTAGATCAACATGTTTAATTATACATAATACATATGAGGGTCTCCCCCTCACTCGTCATATTCACTACTTATCAACTATTACTAGTTAGATTCATCTCACTGTAACAACCACTCTCTACTTGTAATCTTATTCCTCTGTAACGTCTCATTACTTGTAATCTACTCTTATCTACAATATTACAATCTACTTCACTTGTAATTGTTCGTTACTTGCAATTCGATATAGTCTCAGACTGCTCAATCATCACCTGATAGATCAACCGATCAATTAACCTACGAGTGCTCTCCTTTACTTGTTTCCCAACATACGTATTCGTAACGCTATTAGTATTCGTAACTATTAAGCAATATATCAAGACTTCAGAATTTCTGATTGATGAGACCCAAAACTATTAAGCCAAAGAGTAGTTGAATATTCATTATGGTGAAACTGTTGCTGAGTTTCTAAAGCTTTAAATGCAATTTGATTAAGTCAAACAATTGAAGCGAATCAAACAATTAAAATTTATTTAACTAACTAGACCAATGTTCGTCTTAAACGTGGCATCACTTTATTTGTAATATTTAATCATCAATTATTATTATATACAGTAAATGTTACGGAGTATTGACTTGTAATAGTTTCGATGAATGTATATGTGTAAAATCAATCAATATAAATTAAAAATAAAACTGTAAGCTATACTATTAATAAAAAATTTATAATAATAAATGAAATAGTGGTTTGTAGAAAAAAAAATATCTTATTCCAATTTAATGGTAAAGCGGCTCCAAGTAAATCCTAATTAGGGGGAGCCACTCAATCCCACATAGGCTATCAAATCCGCAATCTTATCCGATCCACCTCTCGTCTTGTCTATAAGAAACACCATTTCCTTGTCTTTCCTCGTAATCATTTAACCTTAATAAACAACCTTTTTTTCTTTGTAACAGTCGTTTTATCATCTCTAATCTTGATTTCCCCAAGATCATCACCTCTTTAATTCGGTTGTTACAAAAGAATTTAGTTTTCATTTCATAATAATCCTCTTTTTTTTTTTAATTAGTCGTTAATCACCATCATTATCGTCATGGGTTTTCTTGATAAGCTCTGGGACGAAACGGTTGCCGGGCCGGCACCGGAGTTCGGGCTCGGAAAACTGCGCAAGTACAAGACGTTTAACGGCCGGCCCGCCGGCGTGACGCCTCTGTCTGTATCTTTCGGTGATACTCCCGCCTCGGGCCCCGCCACACCCGCCGCCGATGATCAGATCCCGGTTTCTCGGAGCATTTCTATCCTCCGCCGCAACAACTCCGTTTCCCCTGGCTGCCACGCCGCCGATTCTCCCGGCTCCGGCCCATCTTCCCCGGCCACCTCTACCCCTTCCACCAGTACTCCCACCTCCCCATTTTCACGTCAGTCTTCATCATTATCCCTCTATCACGTGCATGAATAATTCCAAATTTTATTATTATTATTATTTAAATTTAAGGTAACTCTTGCGTGAGACTGGTAAAATCTTTGATTAATAGGTCAGATATTTGACCTCATTAATCAAAGATCCGTCTTACGGGGGGAGGGTATTACACAGATTTTTACCTTAAATCTATTTAGCAAATAAATGATAATATATATGTGTTTTTTTTTGGGGTGATTATAGCGAGTACACCTGGTGGGATTAATCAAAAGAAATTTGCAAGGAGGAATACAACTCCAACTGGCTACGACTGGTTGGATTTTTATCCCTTTGTTTTTTATCAGTTTTATTTCCATTTTAATTTCTTATTTTCTGAACAAAATTAAATTTGTTTGATATAATGCTATATTGCAGGATTGTTTTGAGTGCTTTGGATCGCTGAACGATTTCGGGCCAAAAAGACAAGAATTTCGAGATCAGTTGAAACCCTTTATTACTTTTTGCTGATCTTGAGGTGATCGATGTGTCCTTTGTTTTCCTTTTTTCCTGCTTAGGGAAAAGGTGTTTTCTCGATTTCGTTAGAATTGAAAGCGGGATGAGAAGATTTCGCATGTAAATATATATATATTATAGTATGTGATTAAGTGTGTGTACTGTGTGAAAGTACACTGTAAATATGTGTGAGTGATTATGTATGTATATGTGATGTGGTAGAGGTTATGAAGAGGAATCATGAGCTGATCGAGTTCGTAGGATAAATACGAGGAAGTTGTGATCGATGTGGCATAAATAAGTAGTAGATCGGAAGAGTTTGCTGCTTAGCTTTAAGATGGAAGACCTGCTCCCGGCGGCGCGTGGCTGGACACCGGCCGGAGCGTGTGTTTGTTTCTGTTTTTTTGTGTGTTTATGTTTGGTCCTTTTCGTAATGAAATATATATAATGCATTATTGTGCATGAAACTCTAGCTGCTCAAGCTTGTTTTGTCACTAACTCCCATGATCATGACTTGATACCATGTATGATTGATAAGATATGTTTTATATAATAATGATAGTAATAATTCATATAAAATCAAATTAAATTAAAACTTTCAACCTATGAAAAAATAGTTTTCTATGATTAAGATCAAATGGATGAGACATGCTTCTTGTATAAAAAGTCACATGCTAATTTTTGTCAATATTATCTTTTTGGTCATGTCTATGCAGGGCTATGAGAAGCGGTGATGATATTCAAACTACAAAGCACATTGCCATGGGCCCGGGCCAATCAAAAGTCAAATGAAGCATTCTCAGTACCGACGTACCGTTCACTATCCGTCTTATTTTTCTTTTATCTTTTTCTCCCCCTCTATAATGTCACCCTAAAAAAGAATATATAAAATATACTCTGTAATATATTATACCAAGGAAATAATGTTCTTATAGACATGGCAAGTGTCACCCCAAAAAGAATATATAAAATATACTCCGCAATATATTATACCAAGGAAACAATGTTCTTGCAGACAGGCAAATGCCACCAAGACTCAATTACTTATTCCTAAATACTAGTTTCATATGGAATATATAACATATAGATACACAATACAAATACAATTCTATCCATCCTTTGTATAACTAGATTTCAACAACTTTGTACATTGTCTATGGCCCGTGGGTTGACTTGTTCACGCTAGTTAACTAGGCTAATCCATCCCCGAAACCCCGACCCCGTCCCCGCGGGGAATTAGTCGGGGACGGAAAATCCCCGTCCCCGATCAAAATTTAGTCAAAATCTTAAATTAGTGTAATTTTTAATTTTAAAAAGTAGAAACTTAAGTCTTATTCTTAAAAGTTATATATATATATATATATATATATATATATATATATATATATATATTTATTTATTTATTTTAATTCGGGGACGGGGCGGGGCGGGGAGGAGTATCCCCGTCACCGTCCCCAATCTCCGAAATTTTGTCCCATCCCCGTCTTCATTGAAAACGGGGACGGGGCACATTGCCATCCCTACATGGCACCTTCCAAAAAAAAAGAAAAAAAGAAAGAGCTTATAGGCTAGTCCATATTGGAATGTTTTACCCCTAACCCATTAAGACCAAAGCACACTAGCCCAATAAGTGTCATCTCTCTCTCTCTTTTTGGGGAATTTGGGATAATGGTACTTATATACAAATATGGAAATGCCACTAACGGAAATATATTGCAATTAATTGTGATTGTAATGGTTACTAATGTAGTAATGTCGTGAAGCTTATGCCTCTGTAATTTGAAGTGATGTTTGTAAAGAAAGGGAATCATCAGAAAATAATAAGGTAGTGATTAGATTATGCTAGATTATTAGGCTCGATCAATCTCCTCATGAATATGAATGCATTCATAGAGTTCGGGATATGATTCAACGAAGTTGAGTAACTTGCGTTATTAAAAAAAAAAAAAAAAGTGAAAGATGAGGTATGTGTGACCACAACCAAGCTAGCAATGACATTGGAATGAAAGTGAAAGGTGAAAATGGGCTTGGGGGCATGAACTTGGTGGGGGGAGGAAGAGTATAATCCAAAGTGCCCAAAATTCAGCCTCAAATGCCTACATGCTAAGCCTTATCATTGCATTGGACAATAGACTTAAATATGAAAGGGAACAACCATGACTTTTTCAATCTTACTTTGATTGATTTGGGTTTCGAGGGACTTCAAGCTAAGTTGTTGTAGAGCTATCAAATTTGATTTTACCCGTCCCGTCCTTTATAGGCCATTTATACCGTGAACCACGGTACACAATGCATTGTGTACTCCGTATCAAAATGAGTTATGTATTTTAGGTAATTGTTCTGTGTATTACAGACAATCATTCTGTGTATTATAGGCAACTGTTCTGTGTATTCATTTGAATAACACATATTGTGATGTGTTTGTGCATTCGAATGTCTAAGAGGACGAGTTCTGTGTATTTTGTGTCAATATTCTGTGTATTCATGTTATTAACACATGTTGTGATGTGTTTGTGCATTCGAATGTTAGGAGGATGAGTTCTGTGTATTTTGTGTCAATACTGTGTATTCAGGGCAAACGCTTTGTGTATTCTAGACAAACGTTCTGTGTATTCTAAATAATGATTATATGTATTATAGATACTGAATTCCCTGAAGTCATTCGCGTCCGCGCCCACTAACATCGTAACGACGTAGTTTCGGACCAGCGTCCACGACATAACGATTGTCCTTTATATGCGTAAGAGGTGAATTTTGACTTTTACAGTCCATAAAAGAGCGAGCCTCATAAGTCATAAGCCCGCCCCACTTGACTAGCGGGTATAGGCCAGTTGTTATACCGTGGACCATGGTTCAAAACGATACTGTTTATTTACTTAAAGAAACGGTTGCCGTAATATGTTAAAGGAGTTTCGTAAATGAAACTACAGTTTATTTCAAATAATACTGCCTCACATTTATTTTTATATTATCACATGAAACTGTAATTATATCGAAATGAAATTGTAGTTGTGTTGAAAGAAAATTACAGTGTATATAAAATGAAACTGAATAACAGTTTCACATATTTGAGTGTATATTGTCCAATGAAACTGTATTTATATCGAAATGATAATGTAATTGTGTTGAAATGAAACTGCAGTGTATATAAAATGAAATTGAATAACACTTTCACATATTTGAGTGTATAATGTCGAATAAAACTGTAGTTATATCGTAAAGAAATTGTAGTTGTGTTGAAAGGAAACTGCACTGTATATAAAATGAAACTGAATATGTAACACTACAGAATGACGAACATATTTAAGTTGTGACTGTTTGTGTAATGCATAATCAGACAGTAAAAATTTATCAAAATACACACTCATGAATTTTTAAATAGTTTGGACTCCCTAATCGACATTAAAGGTTGGTGCACATGTTATATTATTGCGAAACATAGACCACTCTCTTGATTTTTACAACGGTATGCGTCTCATCGTCACAAGATTGGCAGATCACATTGTCCAAGCAATAATAGTTAATGAGACACATGAAGGAACCAAAGTTCTTGTTCCCGAATGTCTTTTACTCCTTTTAATATAAGATTGCCCTTCAAGTTTCAGCGTAAACAATTCTCATTGATGCTCGCATATGCCATGACTATCAACAAAAGTCAAGGCCAAACACTAACCCATGTTGGGCAAGATGGCGTTTAATCACGGTCAATTATACGTGACTTTTTTCCCGAGTCACCTATCTTGATGGCACGAATTATTTGGTCAAATTTATGCAAGAATAACACAACAAAACATAATCGATCCAAACCATTTTTTTCAAGTGCATTATGTAATATTTAATATTATAATTTTTATAATTATATACCAATCAAAATATTCTTAAAATATTATAGTAAAATCGATTCCGTGCGGGTACAAACACTAGTTAAATAATAAAGTTGATCGATTCACAAATTGACTGAATATAAAAAAGTACTCCTATTAGTTATTACGCGTTCCCAATTCGAAACCATGTACAATTGTACAAAAGTGGTTAGGATAATATTTTTTTTTTGTGGTTTTTGCGTGATTATATACGAAAAGAAACTGGTAAGCAATGTTATTGGTAGAATGATATGAAGTGGTAAATACGCTAAATTACGAATTTGAAAATTTTAAGGTCAGTTTTGGAGGAGAAGAAATTATTGTGGCAACAAATTTTACGTTAAATGGTGACAACGTAAAGCCGCATGTTGGACACGTGTCCTGTTACCATTCGTTCATTTGAAAACATCTACCCGCAGCGTAGAAAGTGGAAGCCTTTCTCTTTTGTCTTTCCTCCCAGCTAAGATTACAAAATCGTAGAAAATGCCACCAAAAATAAAAAAAAGAAAAAGAAAAAGAAAACTCGCCTCAAGGCTGAAGCTTTCACCTTTCTCCCGGTCTCCTACTACACCCATCTCTCTCCCTCTCTCTCTCCTTCTCTCTCTCTGTATATATGTACTGTATTTATCTCCATTCACCTCAGTGTATACATACATATAGAGTGGGGGAGAGAGAGAGAGAGAGGATAGTAAAGCGAAAACCATTGACGACAGCTATGAGTGTAGGGTTTTCTTAAAACTGAAAAAACCCAAAATCTCTCAACAAAAGGGGAAAAAGCAGAGATATAATTTTGTCTTCATTGCCTCCAGGACTGAGAGATAGCTAACGGAACCAGAAATGTCGGCTCCAATGTAATCCGGAATCGGACGATCCAGCCCGGAGATTGAAGATCTCGGCATTGATTCTCGCGAGGTTAGTTTCGATTTCCGCGATCGTGTTGCATTCGGCAATGTGATTGTGTACTGTGCCACTTCTGAATTGGAGCTAATGCGTTGTGTTTTCCTGCAAATGATGTGTTTGATTAGTTGCTTGAAGTAGTAGTTTG
>CM008339.1:18790510-18807198 GCA_002525835.2 Ipomoea batatas
TGAACATCACTCAGCTGTTGGCTCTGTATACCACCAAGTATGCAAAGAGGAAATAATAGCCTCTAGGTTCCAAGCCCAATTGACTTATTGGCCTTTTTTATTTAAGTCAGTCAGTTATGAATAATTTATTTTGATTTACATCCATGTTGTACATTACCGACCAGGGTTATAAGGGAAATTTATTTAGTATAACTCTCAGGTAGTGATTGCGAGTTTCTCTCTTCATTCAAATAATAGGATTAATTTGTTGGATTAGCACGGTTAATTTGTTAGAACCAGGTTGGCTGTTCAATTCCCATAAGAAGTCAAGAAGCACTAGCAAGAATCTAAGACTTATTTACTTCAATTCCTTATTATCTTCTCTCCAGATAGTAAGTAAATAATACTCCGTATATCAATTAAATATGACAGTATCGATTAGAAAATTAAGCCATATTTTTTAAATTAAAAAAAAAATTATTTTCAAATATAATATTTTATTTTTGTGCGATAGGGTAGCTAATACAATGTGACTCTTCGAAACAAAGGGTGAGTAACATCAAATAAGAGGTTCTTTCAACCCATCCGGAGGTTCTGTTTGGGGTTTTAGTCATCATCCTTGTAGGGGGCGAATAGAATACAAGAGTTGAGTCCTCCAAAGCCAAATGAATTAGAAAGGGCCACTTTTATGGTCAGCCTCTCCTTCTTTCTACCAACCACCACATTTGTATCCTGTTACATTTCATTTGTTCCTGCCATCACTTCAATACTTTGATGAAAAACAATCTGAGGCCTCCCCTTTTCTTTTGGGGGAGACGAGTGAAACCCGTAGCCATTACCCGAGGGTAAACCCCCGTTTTGTTGTCTTAGCCGACAAAGGACCACAAGAAGGTAAACCAGCCTAGGATACTCATAGCTGACCGGCTCAAACCAAGAAGGTAGGGATTCGAACTCGTGACCTTGTGGTTACAAGTTTGTATCCTTAGCAAGAAGAATGCGATTCCAACGTATTATGTTTCCTTAGGAATCAACATCACTTCTCATGCCTTCTTTTTCTTTTTAACTTCACTATATATGTGTGTGTGTGTGTGTGAAGGTAATAGTGGTTCCAGCATTCTGCTGAAGGAGGAACCAAAACATATTTTCAATGATTAGATTATCTTTAGTCCTCAAAGTTGATTTCATTTTCAAGTGTTGTGATCCTAGCACACTGAATGCAGCAGAACAGTTTATAAGATTTAGAGAAGCAGAAACATACAAAGCCTTTGTCAGGGTTTTCAAGATTGGGATTTGGATGGATCCACCCTGTCTGTATAGCCTAAGTGGAAAACCCAAAGCCACTTTCAGTACCACATAATTTTTTTTGTAGAAAACTGAAAATCGTGAAAGAGCTTCATAGTCGATTACCTTAACCGTTGCAATCGCTTCCACTGCACCAGCAGCCCCCAGGAGGTTGCCAATCATAGATTTTGTAGAATTCATTTTAAGCTGACAAAAGAAAAAAGTTGAGGGAAATCAAATGAAGAACTGCAGTCCAGAGAGCTAAGGTCATCAGAGATTACCTCGGGATTCTGTCTGAAACAATGGATTAGAGCTTCATACTCTCTCAGATCACCATCTGGGGTTGAAGAGGCATGAGCATTGATATAATTGACATCTTCTCTGCCCACCCCGGATTGAGTTAAGGCCTTCTCGATGCACAGAACAGTACCAGCTCCTGATTTACAAGGCAAAAGGAATAGCAATCATTAACCATGCTTTCTTTATCAGTGGTTTAGCAATAGTTCAATGTAGACAAATCATCATTGCAGTTAGAAAGTCTGACAATATTGTTATATCGAAGTTTTTAACAAAACATAAGCTTACCATCTGGATGTGGCTCAGTCACGTTGTAAGCATCACAAGTGAGGCTTCCACCTAGTATCTCTGCATATATTTTTGCCTTTCTTTTCTGTCACGTTAATTAGAATGTCACATATAAAGAAAAAGATTCAGCTTAGTCATACTCATCTAACTATATCACATGCCTTCTCTCTCATTTTGTTTTCGGATGTTCTATAAATATATATATTGTAAGTTTATTAGCTCTTAATCAACTGAGGCAGACCTTTGCATGGTTTAGTTCTTCCAAGAGTAACACACCAGATCCTTCCCCCAAAACAGATCCATCCCTCTCCTGCTCCATAGCATAACAAAGAACAAGAAAGATCATATCTGTTCAGTTATCTAGCTTGTAACATGTTTAAGATCTTCAAGACAAGTGATTATGGCTCGCAACCAATTTACAGACAACAATTGGAGAAACCGAAAGGGTAAAGAGTAGAGAGTTCATGAAATCAATACCCTATCCCAAGGACGAGAAGCTCTTGTTGGATCGCTGTTCCTCTTTGAGAGGGCTGCACATGAAACATAGCCTCCAAGGCCTATAGGAGTAAGTGCTGATTCTGTGCCACCACAAAGCATCAAATCCTGCCAGGTAGTTAAATGAAATGGAATTTGGACTATATGCTACAGACCGATTATAGAATTATCTTCCGAGTAAAGGAAATGTTAGCCACTTACTGTATTTCCGCTTAAGATATGATTTGCAGCATTTAGGATGCAGAAGTTGCTTGTTGCACCATTTGCATTTATGGCATAATTTGGACCCATCCAACCCTGCAGGTTCAGAAATGAGAAAGACTGCTTGAATCCAATGGATTTTCTACCATTGGGAATCAGCTTCAACTCACCAAATCCATTGCAAGAATGGCAGCTCCCATACTGTGTGAACCAAAAGGTATACTGAAAGGATTTACTTTTTTGTATGATACCAATGAAGCCTCTACTGCATCAGTACAAACCTGTTCACAAACAACTCATCATTGGCAAAGGCCAGTGAAGGGCCAAGTCCAGCATCAGGGAATTGTTGGGCGGAGGCCTGAAGGGCCAAGTCCAACACCTTGCCTCTCGAAAATGTAGGAAATAAAATGAGTGATCTGAATTTGATAAGATACCTTGAGACCCCCAAGAGCAGAACCAATTACAATCCCACATTTGGTTTTATCTAACTCTGCTATAACATCATCTGTGACTCCACCATCCTCCAGAGCCTTCTTCCCAGCAGTGAGCATATAAAGCATAGACTTATCTGCTCTATTAACAAGTTTAGGTGAAACCCACCCATCAGCTGAAAACTTCTTGATTTCCCCTGCAATTCTCTGTTGGAGACAAGATTCACATCAGAACATCCAAAGAAATTAAATAGTTTTCTTTTAGCACGGTACTGTAAAAGAAAATCAAAATTTATTTACAGTGGGAAATTTAGAACAGTCGAAACCCTCAATCTCACTGATGCCACTAACACCTTCAAGGAGATTATTGTAGAACAAGTCTGCGTCATGCCCAATCGGAGATACAACACCAACTCCAGTCACAACAACTCTCCTCTTCGGCTTCGGTGCTTCCTTTGCAGATTGCTCAGCCACAACCCTAGTTTTGCCTGGAATTTTAACTACTCCATAAGAAATTAAAGTCAAGTGAGGCAACCTTAACCAAGTTTGTCAGGTTGTTAACTTTGTAATCACAATATTACTCAACTGAATAATTTATTGATCTTCTTAGTTTGAAGAGATCTGATATGAGCAATCTAAACTAATGTATCTCTCTTTCTAGTCCTTTGACAAAAAGCATCACAAGATGAGTTTCCTCATACTAGTTTTACTATATCATTCACTATATGAAATGCATAGTAGTACAATTTCTACTAAAATCATGAGCCATAATCAATTCAAATTGTTCATACGGCTTCTAGGATAAATCAAACCAAGTCTAGCAAGATAGAAGCGAGGTAATGTCTATTGATTTCTAAACTGAAAAACGGAAAATATACCGCGGTTGCCGCAATGAGTTACGATTCTCTTCCTGGCGCGCGAGTTGCAAAGGTTGTCCGATTGACGTGCTGCCACAAGCCATGTATGGAGCGGAGAGGAGAGTGAAGAAGGCGCCATTGCTTGGGTAATGAATGCATGAAATTATGAAGCACAAAATTGGATAAGAGAGAGAAAGAGAGAGTAATTCAGCTGTTTGGAAAGAGAGAGTAATTCGGCTGTTTGGATACCCAATTTTCAGCCATAATGTGAGGCGGCATGGGATACTCACTTGCAGTGAGGTGGTTTCGTGCTTCAACCGCCATGGACAACTGGAACAATTTTGCTTTGAGCTAAATAAGACTAACAGAAATAACGGATAGCAATTCAATAAATCATAACACACGACGCCGTTTAAGTGTTTTCAAATCCTCAATCTTCCTGTCTTTAGTGATGAGGAAACTGTAGTTATTGAATTGTTATTTTGGTTCATAATGATTTTACATAATTTTAATCATTAAATTATTTGAGAGATTGCTCTTTTAATCCTCAACAAAATGTCAGATTTAATATTTAAAAGGGTTCAATTTGGTACGAAATTTGAGTATAAGTCTCTAACTCGACTTTTTTTTAGTACCGAACATGAAATATTACATATTTTTATTTTCGGAACTAAATGAACAATGAACACGCAAAAATCATGATGGTTAGAGAATGGATTAAGTATTTGAAATGAACATTCATCTCAAGCAATGAATAACCTTTCACTTCTCACCTACGAACAGAGTAATTAGTGACGGTGCATGAGAAAGGCTTAAAAATCCAATTCTCAATTCCCAAATCTGAAAGGATATGCACAAGGGCAAGGCAAATTATCTAAAATAACTAAAACGTTTCAGCAAAACCTGTGAACCAGTAATAGCTAGCAAATGCAACTTCTCTCAGTAATGATAGCCATTACACCTACAAAAGCAGAGACTGGAACAAACATACATCATTGCGTATTGATACATGTGGCAATCACCCTATGAGTAGGCACTCCAAATAAAGTGTTAAAAAAAAAAAAAAAAGACTCAATAATTAAACAAAACTAGAGATAGTAACAGAGATTCAATTTAAGGATAACACCAATTCCTTGCATCTATCTCACTGATAGTACATGAGCTGCTGTGCAGCAGCAACACTCTGGAACCCACCGTCGTATATGGCAGCAGCCTGGCTGGCTCCTGCAGCACCCATACCCATCGACACTTGCTTCATAGGATGTTGACCCTGAGGGTGCATGAGGGCGTGAACGCCTCCCATCTTGCTCATGGCAAGTTGCCTCTCGTATGCCAAAAGATCAGTGGCTGATAGGCCCGGCAGAGGTGCAGGTGCTGGTGGTGGCAGGGGGTTTGAAGCTGTTCCGGGTGGCGTTGGTTTGCTGCCCCATGAGCACTAAACGTATTGAATAAAAGAAATAAGTTACAGTTCAATGAACAGATCCAGACTCCTTAGGAAGAAAGAAGCAAGCATACTGTACATTATACAAAGTATATGCAGTGTGTGTTATAATCCCCCTTCTTGACAATAAGAAAGAAAACATGGGCTAATTTTACAAATCCTAGACTATAGTATCCCTAGACTGAGAAACAACTAGAAAACGCATTTGCTTTGAATCATGAAGACAAACCTTAATTTGTTTTCCACAAAGAAGTGATGGAGAATTTCCCATCTGAATAGCCAATGCAGCTTCAGCATGGGTGCTGTATCTTACAAAACCAAATCCTTTATCACGCTGGACACGAACCTCCTCAATCACTCCTGCACCAAGGTTATGGAAGTGGCGATGAAGGTCAAGTTGTGTTACCTGCAGAGAAGGGGTACTTGTGAGATTCCAACATAAAAAAAGAGTAAGATATTTACAAAGGCAGTAAGCTACATGCTGGGGTAGCAAGCTGTGAGGACCCCAGAGAGAGATTGAGACAGGGTGAAGTATCAGAACGATATGATACACGTGCTAAAGCACAAAGTGCTGTTTCTTATAAATAAAAACAAGGGGTGAAGAGGGGTAAAGGAACTCCAAGAAATCATGATGATTATAGGAATAGAAAGCACAAGTTTGCAACTAAAAGAACAAGAGAAAGGTTGTATGCATGCCTCAGGAGCAAGATTGCCCACATACACGGTGGTGTATTGTGGGTTATTCTCAGGGGCTTCACTGTTTGTTGCTTCTTTACCATCATCTGCAAAAGCAAAAGAGCAACCCATTAAACATCTTCAATTTTAGGCACTTCAAGTTAAATTACTCATTCAACAGAAAACTATCTAGAGGGAAAGTTCAGCATTCCAATAACCTGGATCCAACTCCCTCAGTCCCTCATTCAAAGATTCAATTTATTTATGCTCAAAACCTTTAAATCATATATAAGGTGGTGTTTGGTTGGGGAGTTTTGCACCCTACCACCATTACCATGTTTGTTTACCTACTTTTGTTATCCTACTATTGGTTTCAAATCCTTTAGTATTTACAAACCCCATTACTCTTTTACTCATCTACTTTTGAACAATGGAATAAAAAATAAGGGAGAAAAAAATGAAAGAAAAAATAAATAAATAAATAGGTCATTGTCCATGCATTAAATATGGAATTTTAATATATATACACACACACACACACGTGTATGTGTGTATATATGTATATTATATATTTATCTATTTTTATTTTACGTAATTATTTATTTATTTTGATTTCAATCCTATTTACTACCAAACAAAGTGACTCATTCTACTTAAACCCATTACCCATTACCAAGTATTTGATTTGCATTATCATTCCGATTCCAATGTTTGAACCAAACACACCCTAAGTTTTTCTATTTGCAGTTAATATTGCGCACCTGATGAACCATTTGTTAGTTCCACAACACTTCTTGCATCAGAACTCTGTTTATCATCATTGGAAGTAGCACCTTTTGTAGCCCAGTTACAACGTATCTGTCTGCTGCCAAGCCATTTTCCTGAAGAATAGAAGCAAATTTAACAAGCCAGAAACTCATTCAATTCACACCTACTTCAACAAACATGTACTCAATTTCTGTTTCAAGGCCAAGAAGCAGATATGAGATACTACGGAGACAACTTTGGATTTTCCATACCTGTTACATCATTAATGGCACTTTGAGCATCCTGGAGAAGAAACAGACATTTAGACTAGCACTTCAGATACATGAGCTAAACACAGGGTATCTAGAGACAAAGGTACCTGTTGGTTTCGGAAAGAAACAAATCCAAAACCCCTAGAGCGCCCAGTCTTCTGATCCCACATGACCCTTGCATCACTAGAACAGCATAAAAGGTCATAATCAGCTAGTCATATATACGTGATAAAGGCATATCATTCCATTTTTACATATTTTGCTAAATTAAATGCTGCATACATTAACATCTAACAGATTACCGACTTCAAATTAGGAGTGGGTGAGTTGGGAGGGTGTTTGATATTGAACAGAAAGGAATAAGAGTGGAATGCAAAGAGGCACTTACGAACAACTAGGATAAACCGAGAAGCAGGCAAATAACATGGCATCAGTAACTTCAGGGCTTAGGTCACCGACAAATATATTGAAATGACCTGCAAGAGGACAAGGTCCAGTTAAATATGAGTTTGTGAAGTGATTAACTGAACAACGTAATACTAGTTCATGAATACAGACTTGAAGTATCCTCTCTCTGATTGCTGGCATATGCCCAGTTCACTTTAATAGGTTGACCAAATCTGCAATTAACTGTATAAGAACCACCAAAAAAGAGAAGCGAGTATTGTAACAGAAATGTCTAGTTTCTACTTACAGATGCCTTCCATTAAGTGATAATATAGCCAAGGTAGCAAATCTACGATCATAATAATGAACAAAACCATAGGATGACTGCACAGAAAGGAAATATTTCAGTGAATCAGGATTGAGGAAAAATTACAGAAGCTAAAAGAAAAGACTGCATTCATCAGTAAAACGGATTCCAAAATACTGGAAAGTTGCATATATCACAAAATGTACCTTTTCCTTTCGAATAAGCTTACAGCCTTCAACCAAACCAGTACTAGAGAAAACTTCCTGCAGAAGTGGTTCGGTCACCTGGGGATGAATATTCCCAACATACCTGCATTTTCTCAAAAATAAATCAGAAGATTTTAAAAAGGAAAAATTGGCCATATTTATAAGAATCTCGTCCAGCTAATGAATTAGAAAATAGGCCACATAAATGAGTAAAGACTAACTCGAAAAGCAGAAATAATCAGAGATTTGTTTAGTTTGAGACAAACAGGAATTGGATCATTATAAATTGCTAAAGTTGCAAAGATTCAGCAAGCACAAAATTAAACAGGTAATCTCTATCAACTTCTGACTTACATGCTGCATACACATGAATCAACAAGCATGCAAAAAAAAAAAAACACAAGCAAACAAACAAACAAAACAAAAACAAAAACAAAAAGAAAACCAAGAAAAAAAAATATCCCAACACTCACACACTACGACATGTGCTTGGATCAAATCCAGGAGGCAGATTTCCACTTGGAATAGGCTCAATCTGCAAAATGAAAATGTGTAAAAAAAGAAAAAAATAATAAATTAAAAACCTATTCTACATGCACATATGCTTTTTTAAACCACCAAGAGATATAGCAAGTGAAAAAAAAATAAAAATAAAAATCCAACCAGTTGTTGCCTAAAGGATTCGAGTATAAGAAGAATGTTTAAAAGACAGCCAGGGGAGTAAAGAAAAAGGAATCAACAAGGTATCCCAATTGAAGCCTACTCCCTTTATTAATTCAAATCCAATCTCTACACTCATTTTAGCAAGGAAAATCCATACTGTAAAATCATATCTAATTGCCTTTCATTGTCATGCTACTGAACATAGAAAGTAACCAAGTACTGTGTGGCAAAATGATCTCAATACACTTCAAACTGCTAACCCATTTCCTTGGATAATTAAGAATGTACCAATAATAGCAGGTTGGCTGGTAGCTGTTAATAAAACTAAAAAGGAAAGCTGGCAGTTGGCACATTCTTCTTAGGAACTCTTAATGAAGTAGAATAGTGTCAGAACTCACAATAATAGCTGTAATTTCATTATTTGGATTGCATAAACTCAGAAAAGTGACAATGCAGTGTACAATTAATTTCCAATAAGAACTCGAAGAGTGAATGACAGACATTGGGGTCACTGGCATTGGAGCCTTCAGCTTCTACTGACTGACAAAAACCATTCCACTATTTATGAGAAAAACAACATAGAAACACAACAGCATTACACCCACTAGTAGCTCATAACTGTCTACCAACCTAGAAGAGACTAGTTGCAATTATGCATTACCCTCAGGCAAGAAAAAAGATGAACGAAGGAGACAAGCAGGACACTCAACCATCACATGCTCACCCGTTGGGAAGAAAAAAACATTTTTCTTGTCTGAACACTTAAAACTAAATAGAAGTTTAATTTCCATAGTGGAAGTGATCAAAGCATTAAGCAACCAGGCGCTCAATTACCATGCACATAAATTTTTATTTAAAAAAAAACACTAAATTAAAATTTAAAAAACAAAACAAAAACAAAAACAAAAACAAAAAAAAGACAAATATGAAATAACTGACCAAAATTTTGGTCTAATAATGAACGAGCTTCTTGAGAGCAGAGCAAATAAAGCTCTTATTTCTCTCAATCCTAAACATACATGCTGAAACCTCATACACACAATCATATAATCATGCAGTAGCCTACGCATCAAACCCTAGAATAGTGACGAAAACGAAGAACAAAACAAGGAAAACAATCGGCGAGCAAACTACTCTACTATGATTTCAAAGTAATACGATTTTCATACACGGATAAATAGAGAATTGAGAGAGATCTAACCGGAGGAGCAGCTATGAGGCCAGGATGGTAGAGGGGCTGTTGTTGGAGAAGAGCTTGTTGCATCAAGGCTTGCTGCTGCTGTTGCTTCAGCCTCTGATGCTGCATTTTCTCAACCGCCGATCGGTTCAAACGATGATCGGAGATGAATTTCCGGGGAGAGCAGGGTAGGGTTTGGAGAGAGAATGGAAGGGAGAAGAAGAAGGCCCTAGAAGAAGAAAGAACAGAAAAAATAAAAAAGGAAAGGATATTACTAGGAGGGAGCAAATTACCAAAATGATCCTAGACTATGTCAATTTTACCCATTTTGTCCTACTCATTCTGACTTGGCTAATTTCATCGTTCCATTATCAAAATTTTAACAATTTTAATCCTCCAGCCACTTAGATGGCATATTTTGAGGGATATTATTGGAACTTCACAGTAGCACCGACTGGATTTACTATCGCCGGCTTGTGTTATGTTATAAATCCCCGACTCATGGGAGTTTTGTCAAGGCTCCCTATGAAGTCCCTCCTGCAGCTAAAATGTGTGTGCAAGAACTGGTATGTTCTTATTCATAACCCAATCTTCGTTTCGATTTACTACCAGAATCACTCTAGAGACTCTCATCTTCTTGTCCATCGCCATGACCCCCAATCTGGGGACTCTGAGTTGTCTTTCCTCAACTCCTCATCCCCAATAATACCAAATTCCCATCAAGATTCAGACTTATTCTCATGGAAAATACTTGGCATTTCCAAGGGTTTGTTTATGCTTTACAACCAAAGTCGCGGTTTGGAACCCGGGAATCCGAGAGTTAAGGCTGCTAATCCAAGAATCTGAGTTTCCTTATTCCGATTCCTTATGCTTGTATTCCCAAGCGTTTGGGTTTGGGACTAATCCCGTGTATAACGAGTACAAGGCTATTCGGGTTAGCGATTTCTCATATAATTCCACGGAAAATTGGCGGCGCAATCCCGTTGTTTTTGTTTACTCTTTGGGCACGGATTCCTGGAAGCATTTTGTTTTTGAGGGCTCGTCAAATGTCAGGGCGAGGAACATGGTAAAATCCTGCGGCACAACATTCTTGGACGTGTGCTTTTACTGGAAATTGGTTGATAATCGCAGAGCGTTTGAGTTTGATATGAGGAAAGAGGAGTTCCAAGAGATTCAAAACCCGGAATTGTTTAAATTCAAGCAAGGCGATTTGGCCTTATATTATGGGTCTGTTGCAATGTTCTTTTATGATTTTGTTGACAACATCATCGACTCACAAAAGGTCAAATTCTCACCCAATGTTCTTTTGTTTCGGATTTCTAGAGCTCCGCACACATCTTTGAATTTCAGGGTTGGGTTGCCCACAATTTAGGGATTTTGACAAAATGATACGGTGTGGTGAAAGATGAAGTAGGAAATATATTGAAATTACCAACTTAGCCTTACACTCGCCGGAAGTGTGATGTCTAAGTGACCAGATGACTAAAACAGTTAAAATTTGATAGTCGAATGATGGAATTAGCCAAGTCAAAATGAGTATGACCAAATTGGTGAAATCGACATAGTCAAGGGACAATTTGGTAATTTGCTTTACTAGGAGGAATGTAGTAAATTTAAAGAAACACCATCCTCGTCAAAGCGAAATTACCAAATTGTCGTTCTGGAATTGATCGTTCACTTGTTCGTAGTAGCCAAGTTACTCCTTGATTGCAATTGGCTATTCAGTTCTGAAACAATAATCTTCAATTAATTTCAGTTTGATTTTTTTATTTTTGAAAACATTTCAGTTTGAATTTTTCTCATCTCCTCCAACAGGTTGAATCCCAACCCCGACCCATAATATCTGTCCATTTTAGACATAATTTTCACACTGCCACTATCGAATTTCAAATCTTGGTCTGCACTCTCAAATCTGTTTACTCTAAATTTGTGTGGGCTAGTTTAAATTATATTCTAATACACCTAGTGATGTACTTCCTCAATTTTACTTCGGCAATCGCCATTGATAAATTACTTTTTTTTTTTCACTGGACCCCAATAAAAGTGTTCACATCAAAATCTTGCATGTGAGAGTAAAATTTTAGTGTAGAGAATGAGATCGAGTCCACATAATATTTTATTTTTAGTTTTAGTAGCAATTATAATTATAATTTTATTTTACTTTTAGTTTTAATTTTATATTATCAGTTTAAACAATTTTAATCATTTAATTATATAAATTAGAAAGATACCCATCAGCCCGGGTTATGGAGATATTTACTATTGATTTGGGGACATAGAGGTGATTATTCGGTCAAGTTTTGGTATAGATATCTTATGGCATTAGAGGGAGGCACCACCACAGCATACATCATTTACAAACTGGAATTTAATTTGGGGGCTCAAGACCCCTCATAGATGGAAGGTTTTCATTTGGAGGGCTTTGAGAGGGATATTGCCTATGAAAGACAGAGAGGTAATCTAGTTTTAAAGAGGGTAAACATAACTACTGATCATGAATGCAGTATTTGTGGGATGAGGTTGAACACACTCTGCATGCAGTGTGTATGTAGAAATGCTAGGGAGGTGTGGCGGTTGGGTGGTTATCATGTTGAAGTTGTGACACAAGCTGATTTTGCATGGCTGCCAACATGGCTTCTACGGTAGAGTACGTACCAAGTGCCACCACATGCCAATTTGATGCTGGAATTTCACATGAGCTTGGAGTGGTCTCTTTTGGGGCATGCATGTTCTTATAAGGATGGTGGTGGTCAAAAACGGTAGCTTTTTTGAAAATTTAAGAATTATATTATAACGGGTAAAAAGTTAAAAACTAAAATCGTTAGTAAAAAACAATTAATATATTACCATTACAATTTTTTCTTTAAAATAACTTATGGGGTTTCAGATTGGACTTCGCACAGTTAACTTTATAATACTACAAATAAAGTTGAACATGTTTGATAGTACTTCAAATTGGGTTAAGATAAATCTATGATATTTTAATGATATAATGTAAGCCAAATTGGGCTTTTAACCCAAACCATATGATTTTTTTCCCTAAATACAATCCATCATTTATTAAAGTGAACAAATTACTAATTTCTTCATCAGTTTAGAAATGATCAATTGAGTATGGCTTGCAAATTAGAATTTCTTTGGCAAAACCCAGGTCCACCTTGCAAGGTGGATTTGGGTCCAAAACTACGTCGTTTATGTCTTTTTTTTTTTCTTTTTTTTTTTTATAGTAAACATATTGTTGAATATAGAGTTGTCCAAAAATGTATGTATGAATGTAAATGTACGTGTGAATGTAGAGTATAGAAATCGTGAATGTAGATTTATGATTGTGTTAATGTAGAGTTGCCCAGAAATGGGTGAATGTGGAGGTTTCAAATTGTGAATATGGAGTATAGAAATCGTGAATGTAGAGTTATGCATGTGTGAATCTGTAATAGAGTTAAGAAGTTCTAGCAACTTGTAGCCCTGTAATGTGTGAATGTAGAGTTCTCAAGTTGTGAATGTGGAGTATAGGACTTGTGAATATAGAGTTTTGAATGTGTGAATGTGGAGTTTACAAATTGTGAATGTAGAGTATAGTTACTAAACATATAATCCTGTAATGTGTGAATGTGGAGTTTACAAATTGTGAATGTAGAGTATAGTGTATGTGAATGTAGACCCAGGCCTACGGCATAACAACCCAATTTCTTTGTAATGGACTCCCATCCTCAATTTGGGCACCTTTTGTTGCGTGTGTGAGATAGACTCGCAAATTATACCATTGATCAGGGTCTACCTTACATTGTATATTTTGTTTTAAAAATAACATTCAGATTATGTATATATAGTTGACACATTCTATACTTGTAATTGACAGTTTTTGTACTTATAGCTATCATATTATGTGTCAGCAATTATCAAGTTATTTATTACATGTATAGAAATTGTTAACTATAGGTACAAAATGTGTTAACTGAAGATACACAATTTTTGTATCAGGATTCACAATGCAATATGAATCCTAGTTAATGGTATAACAATTGGTGAGAGACAAGGGAAATCTGGAATTATTAACCGAAAATATGCACACACAAAATCGCACTTAAAAGATTTTATGTACGTCAACAAATTTAATCAAGAGAATGTTAACAATAATCAAATCCGTAACTTTCTTCTACAATAATTATGTTTCCCTCGGACATCTTACGACGCTTGGACACCTAATTTGCATGCATTATCTCATAGCAGATCTTCACCGTAACACTTTGAATCCATTTAAGATCTTCAAGTTGAAGTCAATTTCACTTTTTCCTAATTCAAGCATTTATTTAAAACTTGTTTGAAATTCAAGGGTCAAATTACATTTTATCAAAATATTTAAAGACCAATCTGACTTTTTTTTATTACTATAAGGTCTAGCTAGATGAAATTAGTTGGATAATTAACCCAATAGACAATAATATTTTATTTTGTGATTGAAATATTTGTTCAAGATTATTATACTTTTTTTTTTTTGTAAAATAAAATATTCTTGTATATTGAGTAAATAATAAAAATATCCAACTGCCAATCACCTTGTGTTTAGATGACATGTAGTGACTCTTTCATATTGAAGCCTTGGAGAGTTGAAGGTCATGAGATCGAGCCTTAGTGGTAGGTTGAGAAAGTATAGATGAACAAATACTACTCCGTACAATGTAATAGAGTTAGTAGCATTTCAAAAAAAATATCCAAGTAATTTTACAATCATTATTTTGTATGATGTACATTCAGTACACGAATAATATATTTTTAGTAAATTAAAAATGTACTTTTTGTTATGGTCTAAACAATACTGTGTGGACTATGACCCACGGAATAATTTGTCCTAATTTTATCAACCTCTTATTCCAATTTGTTTTTATACATTTTTGTTATTGAATCACATTATAGTAGGTTTGATTCCATAAATATATTGACCATTTTTTCTACGTCTTTATTTTTGTCGGAAAAATAGTTACTCTTACAGACGTGGAGTTTGAAAACAGTTTTGTCTGTGTGTGTTGCAATTAAGAAGATAACTTTGAATGAGACAAGTAAGATATTACTGGAATTGTTTTTTATTTTTATATTGTAAAATGTGCTACAAACATGTCGAGATTGAAGTCAAATTCTTGGTGCCAATTAAAAAGATAACTTATTCTTGATGACAATTAAGGCGACAATTCTGAAAGGGACACGAAAACATTATTGGTATTGATTTTTAATTGATTCGCAACATTCATAGAGAGAGACATGCAAGCATTTCATTCACCATGTCTATAGAGAGAGAAATAAGAGTACAGTTTTAACTTCTTCTCTTTGTATTTTGACAAAAATAAAAAAATTCATTCAACTAAAATTTGAAAACAAAACATTTAGTTGAATACAAAACATTACAAATGAACGAATAATGATCGTCAAGACATTCTTTACAATCAGACATAAAAAGATCAAGACATTTTTTACAACCGGACATAAAAAGAACCTTCCTAAGACCCTAATAGGATATGAGCGGCCATATTTGCTGATCTTTTAACATTATTAGATTCATGTAAATTTCTTTGCTTTGCTTCTTACCTAAGATTTAAGAAAACCACCAAACAAACAAACAGTGCAAAAGAAATATATATAACATAATAGATGGTAAATTAACAGCGTTAAATCTCTCATCTAAGGATATTAACATGTTTGAACTGTAAGACAAATCATATCAGTATTCTATAAAAGGTATGCATAAATATAGTGATCCACTATTCCACTAGAGAAAAAGTCAGCCAACGAAAGGGTTGGTTAGGAGGCCTGGAGAGTGGATAGAGGCAAGGTAAATCCCAACAAAAGCACTCGAACAAGACGGAAGCTAATGGCGTCTGATCTATAGCTTGAAGTTGAGATCGATTTGAACTCGGGTCTTGGAAGATGAAGCCTCGTTGTTCTTGGAGGACGATTCTTCGTTCTTGGAAGATGGCCCTTCGTTCTTTGATGGAACCAATGGATTATTGTGAACTTGGTACGGTGCCCTAGCAGTCGCCCTAAACAAACAACACCAAACGACATCAGAAACTATATATGTGTAGTCTCATTGGAAACTGATTAAAGCTTTTAGTTGATACGGAACACATCAGAAACTAATTAAAGCTTTTAGTTGAAATGGAACACATCAGAAACTATATATGTGTAGTCTCATTAGAAACTAATTAAAGCTTTTAGTTGATACAAAACACATCGTACCTATCTTTCCTCTTCTCGAGGAATCGATGAAGTGACGATCTTCTTGCAATTGGCAAATCTGAAACACATATATCATCGAGTCATTGCAATGCTTTAAAATACCATCAATGTCTCAAATACGCCATAACTAGACAAGAAGATTATTACCAGAACCACCCGATGCAGCTGCAGGCGGCTGTGTTGGCGGCACGGGCGGTGGCAGTGGAGCAGGACTAGCCACCGGCTTAGGAGGATCCACGGGGGCGGAAGTGGCAACCACAGCAGCACCGTCAGACGGTTGGTCTAATTTATCCACCCCGGCAGTCTGGAAAAGGCCACGAGCACTCTGCGGGCTGCCTTTGCTGGCCAACAGCATGACCGCCCGGGCTTTATCAGCCGGAAACTCATCAAACACCATAACTTTCCCAGAATAGAATATGGTCAGCTGGGCTGCCTTAGGAGCCTCTTTTGGTGCTTCTTTGCTGCAAATCAAATGCAAAACAAACATTCACCCACAAAACCAACAAAACAACATCATAGTAACAACCATAAAAAGCTTATTAAGGTACACCAGACAAGAAAGGGACCAACCTAATACTGGCTGCTGCATTAGTGCCTTCCTCCACTACAGTATTCTGAGGATTAGTATCTATGGGTGCCATTTCTTGGTCCTCATGGCTTGATTTTTCTATGTTGGCCAGGAAATCCATAGTTGTACCATGAGACATGTCAAATTTTCCTAAAACAAGGCAATTCTGTTCATCAAATTTCCAG
>CM008339.1:18869976-18885691 GCA_002525835.2 Ipomoea batatas
AAATTCAATTTAATATTTTAATTAAATGAGAAAGTAAACTGTTGAAATACTAACCCAATCCACTTGAATATATATTCAGGTTTCTTGGTGAAGATTGAACTACTCAAACCCTGAGGCACAGAGTTGTTTATTTCAACTGCATCCTTAAATGTCTGCAAGAAGGGTGGGTACTCAGAAGTGAGACATTAATTGAACAATGTTTGTCCATGACACATGCACAAAATAATTTCTAATCAAGGAAGATCATAAATTTGCATAAAAAAGTAGCTACCTTAAATTTCATAACATAAAGAACTGGGCCAAACAACTCTTCTTTCACGACGTTAGCACTTGGAGATATTTCTACTATTGTAGGCTGCACAAAGTTCCCTTCAGATGGTATAACTGAACCTCCTGTAAGGATCTTGCCTCCCTGAAAATTAAATCTAATAGTAAAATTTTACAGAAAAAACAAGAGACAAAGAAACAAAGCATATAAGAAACCAATTGCTGCTATATGCCTGGTTGTCTTGAGATGTGATCTGGTTATTCCAAGACAATATCATTCTTCAGAAGGACAAAAACAATGGTGGATAACATTGAAGATAGGGTTGTGTGTAAACCACCCTTTAAGTTTTCAACATAAGATCATATTTGATGCTATTATAAAGCTCTGCTTATGAAATTTCAGTATTTAAGTTTGTCAAAATGAGACTGGTTAATTATACATCACAGGATAATAGTGCTTATAGGAGCTACACTGATGCGCTGTGAGGAAGGGCTATAGATAATTAAATATAAAATAAAGAAATTAGCCCTAAAAGAATTACAATCAGAAAGTTTAAAACCATCAGGCTCAATGGAAATTGGTAATTGGTAATTTAATACTATGTAATGCAAAATGTTATAAAATTACAGTGCATACCTCGGATATAATTTTCTGAATTCCCTTCTCAAAGTTCTCCCTTGAAGCACGTGTATGCAGTGGTCCAAGCAAGGTGCCCTTCTCTAAAGGATCCCCTATCTTAACTTGCTTGTATACATCAAGAAGTCGTTCAACTACTTTGTGATATATACTTTCATGAAGAAGCTTTATTGTAAGGAATCACAAAGAAGAGTATTAGCCTTTTTTTTAAAAATGAAATAATTACACAATAAAGTGTAACAAGAGCTATAAAAAAATCATTTTTACCAGCCTACGGCACGTTGTGCAGCGCTGACCGGCTGTTCCAACCGCAGCAAACAAAACAGCGCGAACCACAAGTTCAACTTCGGCATCATCCATTACAATTATAGCATTATTACCACTTAACTCAAGCAGGCATTTACCAAACCTCTGACTTACTGTTTGTTGTACTGAAAGACCCACCTGCAGTAGGCACAAACACAAGTAGGGCAAATATAAAGGTGGCAATTGGCAAATGGCAGTCAGAATAATAGCAATAAATATTATTTGTCGGTGAATGATTGCCAGAAACAAGTAAGAGAAGTTACCTTTGAGCTACCAGTGAATGACACTAGAGGGATTCGGGTATCTTTTGCTATGGCTTGACCAATTTCAGCACCCCCACAAAAAGCAGTGAAAATTGCACCAGGCAAATTGTTTTTCTCTAACACCCCAGCAATAATTTTTGTCATTGCTATTGTAATCAATGGCGTAGTTGGAGCACCTTTCCTGTGATCATAGAGTAGATAAACAAATTTAAAAATAGAATCCAGTTTAAATATGAAAGAGGATTTCAAACATGGACTTGAATCAAGAAGTAGGACTGTCACTCTCTAAGATATCCAGACTTTTGAGGGGATTAACTGTTTAAGTCAAAACACATTAAGAAAACTATGCACTATGTACATTTAGAAGAACACACTTAAGCAGAGAAGAAAGCAAGTGAGAGAAACCTCTGAACAATAAAAATCAGATATTCTCTTTTCAAATAAAGTAAAGAAGGAGAAAACAGTTGCTATCATAATCTAAGATGACTTTGGTTAGGAAATTACCAGACAACACAGTTGCCACATACTAAGGCAATGCATGCATTCCATCCTGTACAATCATGTTTGAAAAAGTTACTCATTAATGCTAAAGTGATCATCTAATAACGAGTTTGGTAAAAACTTTGCCAATATAATGCCAAACTAAAACATTAAATCATCAAAAACATTCTCAGAAACTCTTGTGAATTCACAAATGACAAAACAACACTATAACTAATAAAATATGTTGCAAACCATTAAAAAATCCCAATTCTTACCAAGAACTGCACATGGGAAGTTAAAAGCTGTAATGACACCAACTACCCCTAGAGGATTCCACATCTGTCCATGAAGAATAGACAAGGAACATCAAGTGTTGTATAGAAAAAACATAATACCAAAATTATGGTCTGTTATCTACTTCACCTCCAACATTGCATGATTAGGGCCTGTTGAAAAAAAAAACACAACTAATTAAATTAAACTTCTGAAAAAGCTTTGCAAAGAAGCCCAAAAATCCAGAAGAAGCAGCATATCAATATCCAGATCATAAATTTTCTGATTGTATCTGATTCACTTCTACCTTATCTTAAAACCAAGTAGAACTAATTAATCTAGAGAAGAGACAACAATGAAAAGAAAGAAATCCTCACAAACATAACTCTTAGAGCATTTACAAAGAAATCAGATATAAGAAGGTGAAGAAGAGTGGACTCACGTTCTGATGGTATGACTGATCCATTTAGTTGTCGGCTCAAACCAACAGCGAAGTCACACATGTCAATAATTTCCTGATTAAATTGTTTTCAAAGTTACATCATTAATTCATTCTGTCATGAATGCTAAAAGAAAATATATATAACTAATCAGTAATTAGTACCACCACTTGCATTTAAGTATTGCCAATTTAATATGTAATAGCTATTCGAAAAAATGTGATAATAAAAAAGGAAGATCCAAGATGATTATGCACTAGCACATAGGCCCAAGTAATAAGTAGTTTAGAAATGACAACCATCAATTATTCTCAGGGAAAATGGAATTAACTTGTACATTATTGTTGGCAGGAGAACAAGTCAAGGAACAGTTTCATTGTTGCAGAAGAATAAGACTTTTTGGTTACACCACAGACTAAGTAAAGTATACATACTTGAACCTCCCCAATTCCTTCGGGTAGTATTTTCCCCATTTCAAGTGAAACAAGTCGGCCAAAGTAGTGAAGTTTTGCTCTAAGTGCATCACCAATCTGCCTAACAATATCACCTCTTTTTGGTGCTGGAATCTGAGACAAAATAGAAACAATCAAGACATTTAGTTTACACTAAAGGAGTCAATCACACTGTAGGCACACAATTATGTGAGTGACAATACTTTAGGCAGGTGATTTAGACAAAAGTGAAGGCAAAAGTCAGATAGGCTGACAAGATTGTTATCATGGTGATGAATATACCTGCATCCACAGCTTTGCTGCTTCGTTACAAGCCTGCATGCCTTCTTCATAATCTTCAATTGAAGCTTCAACAACTTCGGCTATGATCTGAGTTAATGAACACAAAAATAAAAATAAACTATCAGCGCCGCAATCCATAAAAGGAACTAGTCCGTATTAATCTGCGCTGGTTTAGTAAAATAACAAATAATGATCAACCAGAATCAATGAAATCCGGAACAATAAATCTTCAAACAAATTAGGAACTCCATTTTTTCGTGTAAAAAACACTCCGAAGTTCACTCATACAACCTAATCATTTATGCAATTTGCAGTTATTACCACTCTCCATCAACTATTCACTCCATTTTCTCATGATCTCACTGCCTGCTTGGCTGCTTTTCAAAATCAAAACGAAGAAAACTCTAAGTAAATGAACTGACCTCATTGTTGGCAGGATTTACAGTGGAGACCGTAGGTCCAGTAGCCTTCCACGCCCCATTGACGTAGCAGCCGAGGTTTCTGGGGCCGATTCCGATCTCCTTGAGGAACTCGTGCTCTCGCTTAGCGAAACTCATCTCTACATTCCAAAATTACGTTAATAAGCATAAAAAGTAAAAACAAAGAGAATCAAAACGAAAAGCTCGGGAGAGAGGAAGTTTGATTACTTGGAACCGGAGAAATAGCTTGATATAATCTCTCGCCTGAAATTCCGAGACACGATGCCTGTGCCGGAGCTAGTGCACTGGTGTATGTTACTGTGTGATTGATTGCTAAAATGCTAAATCATTTATCTGTAATAAGAGAATACTCCCTGTTATATTTTGAGTCCTGCTAATTGCTAAACGGGCGCTTCCTGGAATTTATTACTTAGTAGTAACGGATAAAGATTTTTTTTTTTTCTTTTATAGAAATTTTATATTTTTTTCCTTATTATGACAAAGTGTAAATTTAATCTAAAAATTATCATAAATGATTAACTTTATCCACAAATAAATAAAATATTAAATCTTTACTTTGACCATAATTGATTAAGTTGAACTGTTATTTTTTCTTCATTTTTTTAAAGTGTTGGTTAACATCAATGTCTATTACATTTTGTATCAACAAAAAATAATGCAAAAGGTATTGAAATTTGTACCAATGTAACAAGATATGTCAACCTCAAAAACATTTTAGAATATACCAAATGCAATCAACACTAATATCAATAAATACCCTAATCTTTTTCAAAAAAAACATAGTGTATTTTTATCTTTTTACTATGAAAAAAAAAAGTTGTAATCTTTTCCAAAAAGAATAGTGTATTTTAGTCTTTTACTAGGAAAAGAAAAGTTGTCTAGGGACTAGGGGTGCATTTAGTTCAAATTATTATAGCATACCCAGTAGTGATTTTTGGAGAAAATTTTTCAAAACAAAAAGAACTTGGGCTATAAATTTTAACTAATGAGAGGGAGATTTTTTTGCAAGTGTTTTTATTGCTCCTGCACGATTCTGGGCACATAAATTCTCTTATTTTTATTTAATTTCTGACGGTTAAGGTTACTCTTACCTACTTTATTATCTATTTTGTAAGTCGTTTAAATACATAACAGTAGTCAAACACATCTTAAAAGAATTGAAAAGTACAACTTTGAGACGCATATTCATATATTAACTATCGTGTTGGATCAAACGTATGAAGAGACGTAGAAGCAGAGAAGTGTGAGGGGGACCCACGTCTGATCTGTGTAGCAGATAACTAGATGACAAGGCGTTGCGTTGCATAATGCGGAGTACACCCAGGCCATACTCCACGTGCTACCAATATCAGTCACGATTCGCAATCGCATCCTCTTCTGTGTGGAGTACAAAAAGATTTATTTTAGATAAAGAAATCTCGTTTACCAAAGTATGAAAAGAAGAAAATCTTGCCTTTTGCCTCATCTATTAAGTCGTGTTTTTTTTTTTTTGAAAACTCTATTAAATCGTGTTAGATAGGTAATACAAAAATTTTGATACAAGTAACATTCCACTCGCAAAAATTGATACTAGTAACCTGTAACCGATTCCGCTCAGCTTTTATCCTTCCGCAATACCCCATGTTAATTCTAATCTGCAATTCTTTCAAATTTAACGGTCCGTTCATCCAATACAGCCATGTGTTTCCTTTTCTTTGATAATTTGGTGGACGTTTGGAACCCATTCTCCTCGCCCGCAAATTGGGCAGCTGTTCGAGCTCGTAGTTCCTCCAAGCTCTCGCCTTCTTTTGCTCTTTCCAGAACCTGAAACCAAGGAAATTCAGTAAAGGACATGCTCATATCGAAACTAGACCGACATTATAGAATTTTTAGGGGGGCGTACCAGATGGCGACCGTATAAGTGAGTACTAGAAAGAGCTTCGAAGGCGTTCTGTGCTTCTTGCTTTGTAACGAACTCCACGAATGCAAAACCTCGATGGCTCCCAAACCTCATCGGCAGCCTCAAACTCTTAATCTGCCAGGTGAAAGTCACTTTATAAAGTAAATATTTAAATTGTAAATCAATTTGAATCATTGTAACAACAGAAGAGAAGAGAAGAGATCCAATCATAAAACAAAAAGAAGGGTTGAGGTTGATTCTTCAATGCATAAAAAGAGATCTTAAAATAGATTGTAATACCCGCACTTGAACAGCCCTCTATCTTATAATATAAAGATTCGATGATATCAGTGATTTAAGCATAGGAGAAAAAAGTTTGTTGTTTTTCAGATTGCCTAACTATTAAGAAATAGTACTGTAGTTAATAGGGCCATAGTAGGCAATCCATAACAATTATACTGAGACTATTAGAGTCTGCTGTTAATATTTGATTAGACACTATATCATAGCCCAACTTGGAATAGTTTTGATCCTTTCATCAACCTTGTTACCCTGTACATAAAGTCTGTAATGATGTCATGACGAATTTTACCTGGCCAAATGGATTGAACAATTGCCTGAGATCTTTCTCTGTTGCCTCGAATGCAACATTTCTCACAAGCAATTTTGTTGAACTCTTGTCCTTGTCAACTTTTTTCAATACTTGTTCATCCTTCTTAGCATGGCAAAGTTGCAAAATGAGTGCATGGCCATCTAGAACAGTCCCCTAATACGAGAAGAAAGCATCATGGATTAGGTGCATATAATTACCATCAAACTCACACACGAGAATTTTTGTTGGTAGCTGCAACATGGAATGTTACCTGTAAATCCTTGCAAACATTTACTGCAGTATCCACAGAATCAAACTCAATAAATCCAAACCCCATTGAAACAGTCTTTCCATTTTTTGTGTGCTTTTTCACCTGTCAAACACCAGGGAACAGTAAGATGGAAGATTTGAAAGAAACTCTAAAGATCACACCAGCGGAAAGACCAATTTAACGGTAGAAGTGCTAACAAGCAAAGGACCAGCTAGAATTACCCTGACACTAAGTATCCGTCCATCCTTCATGTTTTCACTGAAATGCTTTTTCAAGCTCTCATCAGCTGTTTTGAAGTTCAAGTTCTTGACATAGAGCGATCTTGACTGAACAGAAATAAATATGGAAACAAAATAAGTGATTGATCAGATATCCAAGTCAAGGAACAACGAGGAGTTTAAAGCACAACAAAAGAGGCTGTGAATATTGTTCAAAAGAAGGAATAGCAAAACAAAGTCATCCTCTTCTCCGTCATCCACTTTTTATTTTTATTTCCCGCGGTAACTCAATGATATTTGGCAATGTCGAAAAACATCACAAGTATATGCTCATGACAACTAAGAGAATAGCAGTACAAAACTGGAGCTTTATATTGCAGGATACAAGTGAAGACTAAGGCAGCTCAAATTAAAATCAATTTCATATTTAAAATCCTAATGTTATAAACAAGGAGTACATAAAATATGCAATAAATATATAGCAGAATTATCAAGGCATGAACAGTGGACACAGAAAAATAGATACAGCAACAGGAACTACATTGCCTAAGATGAGTCCATGCCCATAACCTGTTGAAGAGAAATGCATAGTAATCAAGATTCAAGAATATACCTCCACTCTGTCAGGATCAACATCAGCATCTATTGTACCTTCCACTTGCTGTTCTAGTAAAACTTTCTTGACATCTTGCTCACCAACAATGACAGAATTTTTTGAATCAGTTGTTTGATCAAGAATATTTCCAGGAGCCCATTCCAAATATAGTGGAGCATCCCTGTATTAAGGACATTGAACAACCACAATTCAAATTAGTGTTAAGTTCATACATAAACATGAAACAAGAAAGGCGAAAGTATCATAAACATGATCCCTAAATTATAAGACACTATTTGACTTTGATAGCATCTGCTTCCCACTACTGAATCTATGTTCGATAAGAATGTAGTTCCATTCCTATACTGGCAAGCAAAAAGAGATCACTGTCAGGACTCGGGGCACACC
Source organism: Ipomoea batatas (assembly GCA_002525835.2). Classification (NCBI taxonomy): domain Eukaryota; kingdom Viridiplantae; phylum Streptophyta; class Magnoliopsida; order Solanales; family Convolvulaceae; genus Ipomoea; species Ipomoea batatas. The sequence continues at coordinate 18,877,783 of CM008339.1, forward strand.
ACCCCAAGGTGACCCTCATATACAGTGGCCCAAAGGTTGAAATCAAGGACCTGTCAGGCATTCCACCCTCTGCACTCTCCTAGGGGTCCTGGACTTGCATATGATTGCTTGAGCAATTAACACCCAACTCAAACCCATAACTAATGTAAACTATGTGCATCCCATAGAAAGCCAGAGAATTTCTTTTTTAGGTCTATTAAGGTACCATATCTTATAAAAGATCACCAAGATATCACCTGTCAGGAATGGTTTCACAAAACTAGGCCAGAGTTGTGCAAGGAATAGTTGCAATTACACAGTCAGTATGTGGATCATGTGGCAGGTGGCATACACAGAAACAAAAATTTCCCATTTTACCTACTATATTCCACCAAAGAAACTGTTGAACAGTAAGGTGCAAAACAGACAAGCAGGGGGGTGGGGGTAATCTTTTGGAACCAAAATGATTTGCTTAAGTGCATTCCAAGAATACTAAAACCTAGGTATAAGACATATTCCCCAACTGCCTGTAGTTTTTCCCTACTATTTCTTATTAAATATTAATCATAAGGATATCTACTATTACTCCCTTTGTCCCATTTTATTCACCCCGCTTATCTGCAAACAATTGAACGAACATAGAAAATTGTTCTACTCTTATACCCCATATGAAAGAAAAAGTGAAAATTTTGGTATAGGAATTATATGATAAGAGAATGAATGAACTCACTTGTAACGTTTGTATGATAAACCCCGGAAAGCTGCCCGTGCTTCCGCTGGTTCCAGGAAGACCACCTGCAAAACCATTCCCAGAAAATCTATAAGAAAATGAATTTAAAAAACACAGGGGGATACTTAAGCAATCCTATTATTGTATAGTTCCCAGATTTAACACAAAACCATGACAAAAGTTGTTAGAAGCATAGCTGGATTCCTTAGAAAGAAAAGCAAATAGAAGACAAAAGCAAAGGAAGTACTAACAGAAAAAGCATCTGCAAAGTTCAAAAATATCAACTCCAAACCTAGAAAGGTGGAGATAGAGCACATACCAATGCCAAAGTCTTAGTTGGAGGAAGAATTACTTTATCCAGGCTTCCAAATTTCCCAAACATATTTGCAAGTTCAGTTTCTGATGAACTGTAAGGCAAGTTCTTTACTAGTATAACATGATTGCTTCTTTTGACACTGTCAGTTTTACCAGCAGCAAGTTCCTCTAAAGAGGCAATATTTATTCCCGCTTTTGCAAAACATTGTTTTGTCTCAGCAATGACTTTTGTTTCTCCCCATGCTATACGTACAGCAAGATCAGAAGCTTCTTTATCTAAAAGATCACTTTTACTTACACCAAGTCTCCTTGCAATATTTTCTACAACCTTTTGAACAAAAGCAAAGGGAGAGCATTGATCAGAGCAAATTCAAGATAAAATGCAGAAATAATGTAAAACCAGCCAAAAATACTACCGTTATTAACTAATATGGAATAATAGATTGAATGGTGATCTGGTAAAGTGGTAAGTGACCATGGCCACCACCCTCCAGTAAGGCAGAAGCAATACCATATTCATAGCCTCATAGTCTCATCCCTCTCACTTTTTTATTTTAACAAAGATATATACTCTATAGACAAATATCCAAATTGGGAATCAAACCAAGCGTTAGACAGGTGCATGGAGATGGAACTTAAGTAGATTTATTAAAATTGGCACATGCTCAGATTTATAATAGATTGTATGATAGTCTGTACATGATAGTTAAGAATTTGCTCAAATTATAATTCCAAATTTTATTAAAGGCATGTCTCAGATAAACAAGAGAACACATCAAAATTGAATGTTTTCAAAGTCTTTTTTTTTTCAAAATTTTAAAACATCAAGAATTTTAGTATTGTGTTATGTCAACATCCACTAATTCAATTTTCCAGTTAGAAATTCATTAAAAGCATATTTCTTTTCAAGAATGACTAAGGAGATCAATATTGAAAAGCAACATACTGTATCTGGACGCATGAACAAAGTGTTCCACGCTTGTGTATTTCCACTCGCTTCAGATGCCTTCCTCTCCTCCACTCTCTGCTGTTTGAATGTTTGTGATGACAGTTTACCAGACCCGTTGACCCTGCAGAATAATTTGTTGGAACACTTTATTCAACTGTATAACATTTTTTTAAAAATGAAAAGAAAGAAACATTATTCTTTAATTATTTTCTGTAAATGCATAAAAATTGGAGTAATCAGTAATGGAAGGAAGTAATAGAGGCTAAAGTTATTTCACATACTCTTGTTTCTCAGAAGAAATTTTTTGCTTTGCTGGCATAACATGCAATAATCTGCCTTGAAATATTGAACTATCCAGCTCTTCTAATGCCCTGGATATGAAAGCCACAGGTGAATTTTATTGCATTAACATTGAAGCATGTGCATATAGGAGGTATATTGCACCATTCACAGTGCTTATCAATAAAACATTTAATTCTTTACCCATCAAAAAAAAAAAGATTATTGCAGTTAGGGCACATAAAACTGCAGTGTAGGCATCCAGACTCCAGAGTAAAAGTTAGTTAGACAAAATTATAGCAGTACTGGATATGGATGAAAAAATATTTACCTAGCTGCAGATTCTGGGAGTGAGTAAAGAACATATGCAATCCCCTTAGACCGCTTTGTTTCTTTATCGACAACAATATGAACTTGTGAGACATTCCCATATTTGCCGAAATGCTCTCCCAGCTCCTCTTCCCTGAATTATTAAAAGCATTAAACATAAAAAATGATTAATCAGTTTACTAGTCGTGATTGGCACTTCATATCAAACACCTAGTGCAAATCACAATTCACAAATATAAAAAGGGAATACAAAATATAAAAGAAAAAAAAAATAAAAAAAAATAAAAAGGAAAATGGAGATCCATACGTAGTAGTATAAGGCAGATTGCGGATAAATAAGCGTCCACTCTCAAGAACTTCTTTTTCATCTTCATTAGATGAAGGATCAACTGATTCAAGCATTTCATCACCAGATTCTCTAGACTGTCTATCCCCGACTTCCTTCTTGTTATCATCATGCTTAAGAGCATCTAAACCATCATTGCTCTTTCTCAATGAGTTCTCATCATCCTCATTGATGTTTTCATCACGTTCATCACTGCCACCATCAGCATCACTATCATCATCCTCATTACTACTTTCTGAATCTGACCAGTCTTTCTTTACTCTTCTTTTGAAATAATCCATATCTGTCACAACATCATCGTGGATAAAACTCTTTGGTTTTTCATCTTTGAGACTCTCCAATGATTCATTTTCTTTATCATCATCTTCATCTGATTCAGCGTTGTCGCTATTCATTTGGGTTTTACTTTCCTTTTCCCTTTGAAATTTCTTTTCTGTTTCCTTTTTACTTTCCTCAAGAGAGGGAGCCCCTATTGTGTCGTTTGCCCACATCTTAGATTTACTTCGAGGCTGCATGACCTGGAGGAACTCTTGAAGCAGAGGGTCATCGTTTTCATTTTCCTCTACACTATGCTTTTTGTCCACTTTTGACTCCTTAATCTTTGTATTTTTGGAGGAAGTTACTTTATCATCCTCCTTACCTAACTTCTCTTGTTTTTTCATTGAGTGGCGACTCCATGGGCGTGGGGTATCTGGATCACCAATTTTCCTGGCAAGCTGGCATGTGGAATCAATGTTACATAGAGAACTGTAATCAATCTACAAAATTGTGATTGGTATGTAAGGAATTCATGCAGAAAGATAGCTCTCTTCTAACTCTTTTCCTACTTATTCTATGTTCTCTCACTTCTCGGTAAAAATGATATGGTCTTAACTATTTATTAGTAACAAACAACATCAAAATATGGAACTGGATCCACACATACTATATCAAATTGACTGCATATTTGTTTGCAGTGAGATGATTACAAGCTCATAACTTTCTGTAGTTTTCTTATCATCCACTCAGTTCTAAACAATATAGTGAACCGTCTATTAAGATAATACTGTGAAGGGAATGTTCTATCATTGACTCAAAGCAAAAATGAAGCATTGCAGAAAAAATAAAGGAAGCAGCAACTAAAGCAAAATAACACAAACCTCACAAGTAATTCGAAAAGTATCCAAAAAAGACCTATTGAAGTACTTGATTGCTTCATTGGCTTCTTGTTCCGTCCTAAATCCCACAAAAGCAAACTGTCTGCTCTTCCCATCTCTATTTAAAACACATTACAAAAATAGCAGTTTAAGTGAAAACTCCAATTATCATACACGAGAGGTCGAATGTGAATCCATTTATATGGCTAAAAAAAAAACCCATTAAAATAGAAAAGTGATCTTACGGTGTTCGCAAGAGCTTAGCGTCAGTAACTTCGCCTTTCTGGGAGAAGAATTCTCGGAGGCGGTCCTCCGCAACATATTTTGGTAAATTCTTCACGCATATACGAGACCTTCATACAAAGTTTGCATTCACATATAATCCAAATTGGAGCCTGAATTAAAAGAAGCAAATATACATTGTATCCTTGAAAAACTTACATTGCTTCGACGTTAAACTTAGTTCTAGGCGGTTTTGGCGGCGGAGCAGGGCGGCTGGCTGTGGCGAAGCACAAGGTTTGAGCTCGGCGCCTAGTTATCAGCAGCTAGTATTCAAATTTGGTTCCAGATTGCAATAACTTCTACCAATTTAACAGTTCATTCACGACTTCTGCCAAGAACTTTCATTCAGATAGCGTTTAGTTTACACTTTAAACAGGAAATCACGACCCCAAAGATAATAATAATGTAATAAGGGCTAAATTACTACTCCGTATTGTTTAGGGTTTTGAAGGGAGGAAGACGATAGCAGCTTGAAACCATTTTATTCCAATGACATGTCTTATCTTTTTTCGGGTGGGCTATTAACGAAATCGGGTTAATGGATCAATTGATGTACAAATTATACGGGTCTAAATTCCGATTCAATTGTTAGTTTTTTTTTTTTAATACTACTGACTCTATTACAATGCAGTATTTGTTCATAACTATTTTCTTAACCTATTGAAGCACAAGAGTCAATATTGCCTTCAAGTGTTTGTTGTTGTGATTTCAAGTTTAATTTTTTAGTTGGAGTTGTTTATTAGTTTTTTTTATTAGTTTAATTTAAATTGTAACATTTAATATGTAAATTGTGATGGATCCGTCATAGTATAATTATTTATTTTTTGTTTATTGATTTTTCTTTTCATGTAGAAAAATCATTGTTGGAGATATGGGACAATTCAAATTCCATTTAATTTGTTAGAGAAAGAAGGTGATGTTATTGATGATACACAAGCACCAATATGTAGTTACCTGTTGCAATAATACCAATACTCCTTAGTCCTTTATATGATTTATCATATATATTTCGTTTAATATGATTTATTATGTAGGTAAGAAATTTCAAGTCCTTTCGAACTAATACTTAGACATGTTAAACCAACATATCAACGTAAATTGCTGAAAAATCAATTATACGTTGTAATTCTGATCCCTTTATTAACGTTGGAAGAACAAGTCCAATATTGATTTGGATATTATTTTGCATCACATCGTATCGAGAAAATGTAAAAATAAACCATGATAAATATACAGAAGGTGAATACCAGTGTTTACAAAATAGATCTACACCATATTAAAAGAAAAAATTAAACTAAATATAAATATTCAATTTTAAAAAATAAGATTAATAGCATTATATATATATATATATATATATATATATATATATATACACACACACATGTGTGTGTGTGAATTCAATTCCAGCGCGGTTGTGCGGTTAAATATGAGTTATTGATCTTACTTAAATCAACGTTCATAAACAAAATAAAAAAAACAGTGGCAATTTGGTAATTTTTACATCTAAGTCAAATTTAAGGTACGTGATTTTCCTTCTTAAGGTGTGTGATTTTTGTGCTTAAAGTGTGTGGGTTATGTGCTTAATGTGAGTAATTGTTGAAACTTAAGGTGCGTCAACTTGAGGCTTAAGGTGTGTAGTTTTATCTATTAAGGAGTGTGATTTTCCTTCTTAATGTGCGTAGTTTGTGTGCTTAAGGTGCATCGACCTAAAGTTTTAAGTGTGTGGTTTTCCTTCTTAATGTGCGTGATTTGTATGCTTTAAGGTACGTCAGTGTTGAAACTTAAGGTGCTATATTTTAAGGGTCACACTTGTGTGAGACCGTCTCACGGATCCTTATTCGTGAGACGGGTCGGGTCGGGTCGAATCACCATGCAAATGTCATACTTATATGTGCAAATCTCACACTTCTATGCTCAAATATAACACTAATCAAAAATACAATTTTTGTTACTTATAGGAGAAAAAGTAATACATTTTTCATAATAAGTAATGTTGACAAGTGCCTCTCACTTATAAGGGCAAATATAATACTTTTAAATCGAAATGTAAAAGTATTGTATTTTCCCTTAAAAGTATTACATTTACCCCAAATAAGTAACAAAAATTTTATTCATGATTAGTATTACATTTGAGCATATAAGTATGACATTTGTGCATATAAGCATTACATTTGCATATTGACCCGACCCGACCCGACCCGTAGTGAGACGATCTCACACAAGTTTTTGCCATATTTTAAAACGTTAGGCGTGTGGTTTGTGTTCTTAATGTGTTTTGTTTGTGTGCTTAAGATGCGTAGTTTATTTTCTTAATGTGCTTTGTTGTGTGCTTACGTTGCGTGGTTTATGTACTTAAGGCACGCTATTTTAATACTTAAGGTGCGTAACTACACAACTGCACGGGAAGCTATACCCGCATCTGAACCCTTCCACACACACATAGATATATATGAGGCTCATGAGATAACTAAGAACAACTCATAACCGTCCGCGTCCAAATCTAACGAATCAGAAACACTCATTAAAAAAAATACGATGACATTTTTATAAATAATTAAATATCAAAATGCACGTAAATTGCGTAAAAAGTGCAAGTAATAGTTTTATATAGTATACCTAAGTGCAAGTAAAATGTACTACAAGTACAAATAAAATGTACACTGAGCATCAATATTAAGTGTATCTAACGTTATAATTAGTTGCACTGGACATTATCATTAAGTGCATTTATGTGAACGACTTTATCATTACGTGCATGAATATTACAAAGGTAAATTACTTGCACTTGTAACACATTTTACTTGCACCAAAGTTCAAGTTATTTACAAAAATATCATTGCGTCGCTTTTAAAAAATTACATTTGATTCGTTGAATATGGACACATTGACAGCTGTGAGTGGTTTTGATTTCTCTCATGGGCAACCGTTTTCACCAAAAAAAAAAAAAAAAAAAAAAAAAAAAAAAAAAAAAAAAAAAAAAAAAAAAAAACATTGCACACACAAAAAGAATACATTAATATAGATGCTCTAAAATCAATTGTTTTAAACTTTTGCTCGAACAATCTTCTACATTGTTCAGCCTTCAACGCTTAAGTCTGACACATGAATTGCTTTGAACTATTTTGATACACTAGTTTAGTATAATGACTGAACTACATATTCAAACTTAACAATATAGAGAATTATTTAAAAAAAAAAAACAATCTTTTTAACATCTTTTTTCAAACAATCAAGTTAACAAAATTGGACTTCTCGATTTTAATTTATGTGTCCTGAAAAAATCAACTACGGAGTACCCTTCGTCTTGGTTGTTGTACCTCTGACAAAAAAATTGTCGACTCTTCTCTTTCGAGTAAACCAAAAGGAAATAACCTAACAAGCAGCTTCGAGTAGGGATGACAATTCTACCCGCACCCAACGGGTTACCCGCATTCCCGCCCCAATGGGTAATAAAATACCCGCATAATTTGGGTAATGGGTGCGGGTATGGGGGAAAAGTTTTGAACCCGCGCGGGTATGGGGGCGGGTATGGGGGGAGGTACCCCCGCCCCGCCCCCGCA
>CM008339.1:18956739-18969853 GCA_002525835.2 Ipomoea batatas
AGGGGTCTCAATCCGTGAGATGAGTCCGGTCTTTGATTAATGGGTTAAATATTTAATTAAAGAGTTGAAACTTTGATATCATTAATCAAATATCAGACTCATTTCACGGATTAAAACCAATGAGATGGTTGTTTTCCAAAAAAAAAAAAAAAAACAAAACAAACCGATGAGATGATCTCACACAAGTTTTTGTCTTACTTTAAATGTATACATAAGAACCGTATTGGACAATCACTCTTTGTAATATTGCACTTGTCATATATATAAAAAAGAAGAAAAAAGAATTTTTAATGTAAAGTTGGAAACTAAAGAGACATTTAAACTCAACAGTTTGGTACTTTGACTTGGAAAAAAAAATAAAGCACAACTATAGAATTTTAGCCTCAATAATTAATATTGCTAATAAAGTAATTAAATATCCAAAATTGTAACCTTGTTGAATTGAAAAAAGAAAGAAATGATAAATAAAATATGGGATTATCTATTTATGAATTCTTGGGATGTATTTTCCTTGGTTCCTTGTGCCTATTTGCAGATTTTAACTCTTTCCTAAAAGCTGTGTATAAACTAGTTTCAGAATAGGCTGCTGCACTCTCAACTCTATTATTGCATATTTTCTCCTGGTGTTCTAACTTTGTTTTGTCTGCATGAACTTTTGTAGTATAATTTGATTCCTCTAGGCATTCAGGGGGAACCATGTAAACAAATGGAGCTATCACTAATGTCTTCATCTCCAAGACCGTCTCAAGAATCTTGACCACGTGATTCATTGTAGGTCTGCACTTGGGGCGGCGGCTCAAGCACAGACGGGCCAATGCAGCCACCTTCTTGGCACCCTCCACCGAGTATTCAAATTCGAGTCTCGGGTCCATAATCATGTCAAGCTTGAGTGGGTCCTTCAAGAAAGGCTTTGCCCATTCCACCAAGCCCCTCCTGTTGAGCCTCTTCTCGTCCACTACAAAACGCCCCGTTATTAGCTCTAACAGGACTACTCCGAAACTATATACGTCACTCCTAGTCGACAATTCACCTAAAACCAAACCAGAAAAGACAACGAAAAGAGTTAGAGATCAGAATTGTGACCCTCAATTTCTTCAAACTATGACACAAACATAGTTTACCTGTCTTAACATATTCGGGTGCAGCATAACCGCTCGTGCCCATGACACGCGGCGTGACAAGTGCATCGTCTCCTTCTTGACCATCCTTTGCTAGCCCGAAATCAGAGAGCTTGGCTGTGTAATCCTGGAATTATGATTTCCCAAACATGTTAAGCTAAACACACTGTACTACAAAACTTCATATCAATATACCAAAATGGAGAAGAGTTAGTGACTTACAGAGTCTAGCAAAATATTTGCAGCCTTAAAGTCACGATATATAACCGGTTTCACTTCCCCATGGAGAAAAGCCAAACCCCTCGCAGCCCCAACGGCGATTTTGATTCTGGTCATCCATGGCAAGCTAGCAGAATACTCTGCATTTATATCACAGACCCATGGTATATATTAATCAATCAGGGATTCAAGATATGGTCCGATTACACTCGTTGAGAATATAATATATAAATATAAATATGTAATCTCATTATCAATTGAACCCGACTTTTCTTACTTCGAAATAATTGGCTCTCCAGACTTCCTCTGGGTAGGTACTCATAAACAAGAAGCCTGTGTTCATCTTCCCAGCAATATCCAATCAGTTTCACCAAATGGGGATGCTTCAATTGGCTGAGGATGACCACTTCAGCCTAAACCAATACAAAACAAACAAATAAATAAATAAACTATTGCTTTCAAAAAAAAATAAATAAATAAACTATCAAATCATTAGATGCATTGCACAGGTAGCTCAGTTAGTTCTTATGTTCTAGATTTTGAATAAGAACGTAAGATCAAGTCCTGACAACACCAGTGTGGGAGTTCACGCAGTGTAGTGAGCTACTTGTGAGCATCAGACGGGTCCCTCGCCTGAAGGGAGATACACCTAATATGTTGTGGGCTCCTTGTGAGCACCAGGCACTGGTCCTTCCATCTTTAAACGCTGAATTATCGTGATTTACTCCTCCACTATCTTGTAAGTCCAGATTGTAAGGTAGGCAAGTGGACAAGTTTTATAGGTTTCATTTCAACTAAAAGTTTAAAGTAATAACGAGAATACGTAATATTTACTAACCAGCCATTCACTGTGACCCTGAGGCCCCTCCAAATCCAGAGACTTAACTGCAACAGGTTGAGCCTCCAAGCCAGGCCTGCACTTGTCATCAATGAACCCTTTATGCACGGGGCCAAACCCTCCGCCGCCGAGGAAATTCTCCGGCGAGAAGTCGCTGGTGATCACCCTCAGCTCCGCCAGACTAAACACATGAAGACTCGAACCTATGACAGAATTGGAGGACAGATCACTGGCAGATAGACGGAAACTGGGATCACTCAAGTCGGAAATAGATAGCCTCTTGTACCCAGAATCTTTAATGTCTTCAGAAAAAGGCTTAGCCTTAAAGCAGCCAGGAAGAACATATTTGCAGGCCATATCTTTGATCTTTACCCCCCTTTGGTCAATTTCTCAAAGCAGAAAATTGAAGCAGGGGATATACTATAAACTTGTGGTGGAGAACTGGAGAAGTGAATTTTGTTTTGGACTTTTAAGGCCTGGTGAGAAGGAATTGACGAAATGGACAGAGATAATTTTGCTGAGTTTTTGCAAAATGTGGAAATTTTAGCGCTCTAGAAAGGGGAATGGAATGAGGTGTAGTGTTTGAATTGGGCGTTCTGGAAATATGTATATATAGGCAGCGAGTCTTTTAAAGTCTGTGGAGATTAAAAGCGACGCACGGAAACATCCTAGTTCTTGTCCATATTTGCAACCTTAATAGCTTCCTCGACACGTACTGAGTTTCTCTGCGATTTCAGACCTCAGAGTCGTGCGTTTTAATGTTCAGTTCAATGGCGAGTCCGCCAATAACACTTTTCAGGTCTTACATGGATAAGTATAACAACTTTTAATTACGCGCCTACTGTTTAAGGCACCATACGTTTATGGACTAACAACTTTTTACTCGTAGATTAAGGGCAATCCCATCAAGTTGATTAGGTTGTTAATTTGGTATTCACAAGTTTATAAGTTCAAACCCTCAATAGTGACTTATTAGTCTTCTTGATTTGAACCAATCAGCTATGGTAACTTTAGCTAGTTTATGTCCGTAAGAACAGCTCAGGTGGTAAGAGTGTTCTACATACAGCCGAGAGGTTGAAGGTTCGATCTTCAAACCCTTGGGTTTGAGCCGGTCAGCTATGGGTAACCTAGGCTGGTTTACCTCCTTGTGGTCCTTTGCCGGCTAGGGTCACAGGGCGAGGAGAAAACCTCGTAAGGTCACAATGTGGTAGTAACCTCTCAAAGTGAGTGGGGCTCCTTATGCGCACTAAGCAAAGGTCCTCTCAAAGTGAGAGGGACTCCTTATACACAGTAAGCAAAGGTCTATCATCTGTGTTCAGTTGAGAATTTACATCCTCGTACATGTTGTCAGGCCGGAGCTTGTGGGCCCTTGGGTATAGGGATCAACCTTTTGAAGAAAGTTTTTGTTATTTTTGAGATAATTTTTTGCTATTTTTTTAATTAGTCAAACTCGTGCAAATAGACAAATAATGCATCAAAATAATCAATTAATGTAAGTTTTTATTTATTAATATATAAGACTAAACATTCCACAATAACAAATATGTTTAGCGAAATTTGATATTTTAATTTCCATGTTGAATCTAGAGGTCTCACTTTTAATCATTAGGTAAAGAGATTATTGACACTAGACAGTGTCTTTAGCTGTTTTTGTTCATACACAAGTGAGGATGGCATATATAGATGAGACAACCTAATTTTGTTACCATTTTCATGTGCAATTTAATAATGCAGATTACTATTTCTTTTACCCTGAATTAATGGTGAGCTGGAAAGTATTTACTATTTGAAGAACATCAAGGAATCATTACAAGAGAAAGCTGGGTAAATGATCAAATGATTATATTCCAATATATAAATCCGATTCACATCTTGGATCTGCCTTTGCTATCACCAAAAACCCATACTTACATCCCCCCCCCCCCATATATATATATTCAAATGCGGGCAGTGCTTCCCATGTGATCTGTGCAGATTCACCATTAGATATTCAAAAATGGATCACGGAGTGTTCGGAAATGCATCACAATGAATTGCACTGGTGCATTTTCAAACACGTACTTTGTGATTCATTTATGCTTATCTAATGGTAGTGATCGCACAAAAAGTATTGTCCGTAAAGAAATTTTGAGTACCAACTGAATTATCCATGTGAGCAGGAAGTTTATGCCTCCGTTAGAGTGGTTAAGACAAGCCAGTGGTATAAGAATTTGTCTTAGTGTAGGCATGAGTATACAAGTATTTAGACAGTCAAGACCCAAAAATCCACAAGTGGTGGAAGCTCTCAAAATCAAGGTGTAATCTCAATAAAAATAAGTTGATGGTATATATAAACTCAATCTAACTCGAAAATCTATGGACATTATTTTAAAAACTGGCGATCCTCTTGATACGCAATCTAAGATCACTCAAAAAAAAAAAAAAAACCCCTATTAGACGAATTTAGATGAATGTGACTGGTTTACGATTCTGGTTCCTATATATCCTCCACGTAAAATCAAAGTGATGTTTGAGAGAGCAACGGACAAATCCATGCAAGCTAGATACGCACTTTAAATTCAGACAATTTTTGCCATTTATAACTTGACGTGAATGAGTAAGTTAGGGTACTCTTGCCTACCAGCTATTCCTGCATTGTGAGTTGTGACTAAGATTTAACTATAATAGCGATCAAAATTTATTTCCCATGAAAAGAAATTTGTTGCCATGAATGGATCTTAATTATAATTTTTAAGTGGGGCAGTAAGTGGTGGACATATTAAGCCAATTGTTATACCATAGATCATATATGAACCTGATACAAAAATTATGTATATTCAGTTAATACATTTTGTACCTACCGTTAACAGTTTCTGTACATGTAAACAAATAACTTGATAATTACTGATACATAATATAATAGCTACATGTGCGGAAATTGTCAACGGCAGATACAAAATGTGTCAACTACATATACAAAATCTGAATGTTATTTTTAGATCAGGGTCTATAATGCAAAATAGACCCTAGTCTATGGTATAATTTGCCATATTAAGCCCCATTCTTTCAAAACTTCTCTTTTTTTTAATGACCAATTTTAAATTTGGAAAATAACAATTTCCATTTTTAGCTCCAAGATTATTGTGACATTGTTACATTTAATCCTTAACTTTTAATTTGATCATATTTAGCCTCACAATTTTGTTGATATTGTTAGATTTGGTCCTTTATTTGATTTTGTGGGGCTTATTACAAATGTTCTGCATTTTTGATTGAAAGGAGTTTGGTTGCAGTTGTAATTCCTTTCCTCCATAATTTTAAAATGAGAAATTTTTTCACAGTATGATTGAAAAGAATTACTTTTTTATGAAATTGCAATTTCAATCCTCCCTTATTACAACCTAACACCTAGTTAGTACAAAATTCTCAAAATGTTACTAATTTTAGTCCTTGTGTCATTTGAAGAAGAATGTAGGAATGAAATGTATGTTATGACCAAACATCTAAATTTAGAAGAAGGAATTCAAGAAAAAGAAGAATGAAATGTTACGACCAAAATCAAAACTTAAAAGAAAAGCATGAAATTCATGAAGAAGATGTCAAATGACATGTTATATATGATGATCAATTCAACATCAAAACTTAGAAGAAACACATGAAATTCAAGAAGATTGAATGAAATGTTATGACCAACATCAAGACTTAGAAGAAACATATTGAATTCAAGAAAAATGTAATGTTATTACCAACATCAAAACTTAAAAGAAATACGTGAAATTCAAGAATAATTAATGAAATGTTATGACCAACACTTTCTATAACGTAACTTGGAAGAAACACTTGAAATTCAAAAAAAAATATATATATATAACATTGTATAGAACTAAAAATAAACACGTGGAATTCAAGAAGAAACACATCGAATTCAAAAGCAAAAATAAAAATAAAACATATTAACTTGTTTTACAATTTAAAATGAAGGTATGGTAGAGCTTTGAATTGGTTAATACATCGTTGTTCTAAACTCAAAATCCTCTTTACAAATGTAATAGTACAAAACTCAAATTATACAACTTGCGAGAGTTAATGCTCAAAATAGTAGTGAATTTTCTCAATTTAATCTTATTCGATTACTTGAGTCCCAAATTTTTGTGACTTTTTCAATATAATTCTCTATTTGTATTTTCATCCACCAATTGTTAATTAAAGTGATTTGAGGGTAAACTTATAATTTCTATTCTTCTTCTTGCATTTGACCACGGGACTCCTATTAGCGCCCTTCACCATATTTTGTAAATATTTGTAAACCGACATTTAGACAACAATCAGATAAAACAATACCATTTTAGATATTTCAAAGTTGATACGTATAGCATATATATTATCCTTTTTTCTTATCCTTTTTTGTGATTACTTAGTTAATGAACAGATTTCGTGTGCATGTTGGAAAAGAAAAGAGACCACATAAAAGTACAAAACCCCCAGCCCATGGAACAAGTTATTTAATTAGCATTATATTATACTAGGTCAAATCTGGAGACTGTTCATAAAACTACAAATTGTATGGCATAACTTAAAGCACAACATTTGGGGACACCACACTTGTTCTAATACTAAACACCAAAAATTTTCAAATTCAATATAATTGATTAATTAATTAATTAATTTCTACTTACTTTTATACGTAGTATTACGTACAATTTTCAAGTCTTCAGATTCTATCCAATATAACTAATACTTGCAATGGAAGTTACCACTAAGGTTACTGTTTTGAAAACATCTAATTTAACGTGACGACATTATCTTATCGATCATCATCAAAGAAAAATCAAATCAAAGTTAATGTACCATGAAAGTGAGATTTGATCACGTAATATATTGGATGGGTGCCTATTAGCTGGCTATTAGCTAGCCATATATATATTTGGTCTTCATTGCTTAAAATATCTACCAAAAACATTGAAAAAAAAGGTGATAAAAATGTTTTTGGCTTCTTGATTATATGTCACTAGTTATTTTGGTCTCTAACTTTTAAAATTCGTAAATATCACCCTCAATTATATATATATATATATATATATATGCATTTAATTAATTTATTTATTTTAATACGTTCTTGCCATCTACAAACATAAAACATGTGAGAAATAAATTATATGTCTTCATATATTGTTTTCTATTTACGTATTTTAGAGAAATCATTTTATACTAGCTCCGTCAAAAATACTGACGATAAAAGAAGAGAAATAGCTGGATCCAATAAAATATAAAGGGAGTCGCAACCCTAAACAGACGCTGAGTTCTTTGTTAGTTGTTGGATTCTTTGCTTTGGACAAGATCACAAGACCAATGAATTGAAGGCAGAGTAGAGACCACCTTAGCTTAGGTTGGATAGCGATTAGCGAAGAACATTGACTAACGTGCATGTTCATATGAACAATTTAGGTGGCAGTAACAATCATCTAGTTAGCTTCTATTATTGGGATATATATCATGATTTCATTATCATATATACTCAAAAATTCTATAACGTTGTACTGTTAAAATATTAAATAGAAAGTGTAAGCTAAGCTATATGGGTTGATTCTAATATAATATACCCGATTTTGTGATGGACCAAGTACAACATCAGATTAATTGAGAATGAGTTCAAGAGTGTTTTATTATTATTATTTTTTTTTGAATACTACTAACTCTATTAGAAATTGAGAATGAGAGAGAACAATGAGTTCAAGAGTGTTTTATTATTATTTTTTTGAATACTACTAACTCTATTAGAATGCAGTATCTGTTCATAACTACCTATTGAAGTTCCACTGAGACTCGAACCCACCACCTCCTCCCGTATAAAGGGAATGGTTTGATGCCACTGGACTACAAGGTCCTTTGACAATAAAAAAAATTATTATTATTACTAACAATGAATAACCAATTAACCACAAGATTGCTTGTAATTGGATATAATTGGTTTGGTAATACAAGATTCTAAATTCAACTCTCCTAGCAAGTGCTTATCTCTTGGTTTAAGCTAATCAACTATGGGCAATCTAGACTGGTTTCTTGTAGTCATTTGCTGGTCAGGGTCACAAGGCAAGTTTCGGTCAAGACGGACCTTCGGATAACAACTATAGGCAGAATCCTACTTCATTGCCCCCTGGATCACAAGGCGAGTTTTGCTCAGGACACACCTTCAGATAGCAACTATAGGCATAATCCTACTTCATTGCCCCTCCAAGCTCACTCGATAGAATAGTGGAAGGGTAAATTACAATGACTGAGCAACCCATTAAGTGAGAGGATCAATGCCGGCCTAGTACTCACAATGAGCCCGCCACAGTAGGTGAAACTCTCATACTGCAGTTCCCATGGCTCGATTTTATGTCCTTGTTAGGAATAAGAATAATCTAGTCTCGCAAAAAGGGAACCTTAGAACCAGAAAGCAAGGGAAAGCTTGATCACGATCTTCAGGCGTGATGAGAATGATCACTATCCTAAAAGTTTCTAATTTCCCTTAGCAAGCAATAAGGGTAGTAACAAATTAGACCTTTTGAGATACAATAAGAATGTCAAACTTTTTTATGTTGCTCTTCTGAAAAGTTTACCAAAGGTATAACTTGAAATTTTTGTCTTAGAAACCACTCTCTCATAAGTACTGCAACTACTTTTTTTTTTTTTTTTTTTTGAAAATTGCAACTACTTATTAGTCAAGAGCAAATTAAGAATACACTCACAACCTGTGTGTTGGCAACTTGATAGAAGACAATATTTATAACCATCATTTATGAAGAAATTAATGGGAAGGATACTAGAAGCTTTGTAACTTCCACTATCATTATATTCATAATAATAACAATAATTTAAATTTAATATTTAAATTATTGTGTAACTGATCAAGAAATCATTATATTATTAAATATAATAATTACAACTTTTGGGAATTCGATGAGTCATCCGAAAACTAACCCCCCGAGAAGTCAACTTTCGAAGAGTGAAAGCCAAGAGAAATAAAACCATGAGAAGTAAACTCAATAGAAGTAAACTCAGCTTCTCTAAACAACCTATCTTAAAACAACCTCTCTATAACAACTTCTCTAAAACATTCTTGATCAATCAAATTAAAGCATGCATAAGCTTCCTACGAATTGAAACATAAATAATATTTTTAACTCCAGAACACCAAATTAAAATATTATTTATTCTTCTGGTAGACATGTATACATATATTCAACCATTTATTTACTATATAAATGCCCAACAGTTCTTGCCCACAATCTACCACTCAAGAATCAACTGAATTGTCCATAGATGTGTAGTAAAACACAGAATGGTATATATAGTGTATTATATAGATGTATAGTAAAACACAACATGGTATAGTATTGTAAAAACTATATATTGACTCGTTAGGGTAGTTCAAGTAGTCGCTCAATTAACATTTAGTCTTACTTTCAACGACAAGGTGGGAGTTTAGACCCATTGAGAACCTAAAGACTCATTGGGAGACCTTGACCAATTAATTCAATAATACTGAAGACGTCTTTTATACACAAAAATGTACAGACGAAAAATCTAAAATCACTTAGACAACTCAAGATCTACCTCTTTCAGGCTTTAGAGCGAGTATATGAAATTCAAGATATTGTCTAACGAAACTAGGAAAATTAAACATTGGTTAAAAAAAATTATTAATTAAAGTGGGTCATGATTTCCCATTGGTAAAAAAGTAAGGAGTGTTTCACAATTAGAAACAAGATGCGTCAACACCTAACAAAACAGTATATTCTAATTTGCACCCCTCCTTTATTGACTCGCTTTATAGTACTTGAGATACTTATGATCGACTCGGTACTTTGATTGCTAACTTTTTTCTTAAATTTATAACTTATCAACGTTTACCCTACAACGTAATAATGCCGCGTCATATTTATTAACATTTTTTGAATATATATATATATTTTTTTTAAATACTACCGTCTCTGCTACAATCGTTCATTAGTTCATAATTACTTTCTCAACCTACTGAAACACGAAGAGTCGCCTCCACTGAAATGTATATATATATATATATATATATATATATATATATATATATATATTTGTTTCTGCACCTTTATAAATTGGGTCACATTTGTGTGAGACCGTCTCATGGATCCTTGTTTGTGAGACGGGTCGGGTCGGGTCAAAGCACCACGCAGATGTCATACTTATATGTGCAAATGTCATACTTATATGCTCAAATATAGCACTAATCAATAATACAATTTTTGTTACTTTTAAGAGAAAAAGTAATACATTTTTCATAATAAGTAATGTTGACAAGTGCCCCTTACTTATAAGGGCAAATATAATATTTTTGAGGACAAATGTAATATTTTTAAATCGAAATGTAAAAGTATTGTATTTTCTCGTAAAAGTATTACATTTACCCTTATAAGTAACAAAAATTTTATTCCTGATTAGTATTACATTTGAGCATATAAGTATGACGTTTGTGCATATAAGTGTTACATTTGCATCTTGACCCAACCCGTCTCATGGTGAGACGATCTCACACAAGTTTTTGCCTTATAATTAATTGTTTCTGCACTTTGAAAAGTCGTCGGTCTCCTGACCGGCATGCATGATTATGGCGTCAAGAATGCTCTTTTTTTTTTTTCTAAGTCAGCGTCAAGAATGCTTTTTATTCTTTCTTCTCATAAATTTTCTTTTATGTTTCGTTTTTTTCCTTTTTATTGTAATAAAATAATATAGGCTCAATTAATTAATGAGGTAAATGTATGTTAATGCAAGCTAAAGGAAAGTGTAGTGAAATAGGCCTGTTGACGCTAACTTTTATACTCTGCCTAAATGAATATAATAATGACCATTTTTCATGTAGTCTTTATTTAAAAAAAATCAAAAATTATAATTGATAAACTAACAATTCTAGAGGACACGAGATAAGAGAGTTTCCAAAATAAACAACACCGATAAAGAAACACACTTGATTAATAGACGACATGCGTCGTCTCTCATATCATGGGAAGCAGTGTGAGCCCTTAGTTTTCCTCGGCACCTACGCACTCCGACCGCAGGCTTTTGGGCTCTCCATTCAACCCGTCTCGTGAGACATGTTAGTTTTATTCTATTGATGACAATGTTGCAATAGTAATTTAACCTAGTACGAGAGGAACCGTTGATTCGCCACAATTGGTCATCGCACTTGGTTGAAAAGACAGTGGCGCACGACAACTGATATGCTAATTAACACTCTAGAGGATGCAAGGCAAGAGAATCTCCAAAGTAAGCACTCAAGAAAAATAAGGAAACTCGACCACATGATAAATAGACAAATACACGAATAATTCTAGAGAATGCATGACAAGATCGAGGATCTTCAAAATAGTCTCTCAACACTAATAAAGAAACTCACATAATGAATAGACACCGATAATATAATTATTAATCACCAACTTTAACAAACTTGGTAGATTAGCTTTTCATTTGAAGCATATATAGCACACCCATGCATGAATGGTGGACTTGATTAACGATTATTTGGGTGACTGATAGCATGCAAATGATTTCCCAAGTCAAGGGAATTTCCTCCCTAACTTACAAATGACTTGAATTGTTTAATTTATAATATTTATATTGAGCATTGTTGTACCAAGAAAGCTAAGGCATGAGAACAAAGTTATAAAGCTAAGGACTTGTTAATTGAATTTTTTTTTTTAGTACTACTCAAACTCACTTCCATCATCCATGTGGGAATGTTAACGGGGACACCGGATGCCACATGTGGGAGTGTTAATTTAATATTTTATTATATTCCTTTTCTTTTCTTTTTTTTAAGTCGTGCAGGCTCAAAGTGTATAATTTTAAAGATTTGTCTATTAACTCATTTTAAATATATCATTTTCGCCAGCTTTATCTCTTTATGGCTTTTCTTCCGTTTCAAATGGGGCAAACCTCATTCAGTCAGTCAGTCAGTCATCCATTTCATCTGCCACCTAATTTGAACTCTGCATTTTGGTGGGTAACAAATTCTAAAAATCAAATTTCACACAAAACTAAACTCTCATCTCCACCTTTTCAGAATCTTCTTATCAACGCATCAAATATAAAACCTACTACGGAGTATTTAACAAACATCCTTAAAAAGTACCTTTTTAATGCATTTCTCTATGTTCAACTATATTTTAATATTTTATACCCACGCTTTCTGAATTCTCATAATTATTGTCTCAAAGTGGAATCATACAAATTTGTTTAGTTCCAACATTTGAAGACATAATTTTTATCACCATCTTTTTTACTAATAAAAGTAAACATTTTTACTAGGGATATAAACAAATTGATTCACTTGGAGTCGTTCGTTCTAAGCTTAAGTAGTCTTCATAAACATTTTTGACTAGTTAAGCCCCACACACTCGTATATATATATATATTTTTTAATACTATTGACCCCGTTCCAATGTAGTATATATTCATATATATTTTTCTTAACCTACAGAACGAGCCAACACCCCCACTGGAGATCGAACCTGTGACCTCTCACTTGAGAAGGCCACAGTTATGCCGCTTGACCACAAGGTCTTAAGCCAACACACACTCATATATATAGTTGCACTTGAATTGAATTATAATTGATAAAAACTCACACTTCGATATAATAATATTTAAAGCATCATTAGGACAATTCTTTAGTTTTTTGAGTTTGTAATAATTTGATGCTCAATCTGTAAAAAAAGGTTGGTAGCGTTACAAATATGGACAATAGTTTAACATTGTAAAAATATTACATTCACTAAAAAGTATTATACATTTCATAATTTTTTATTTTTTTTTGAATTCTACTAACTCAGTTACAATGTAGTATATGTTCATAGCTACTTTCTCAACCTACTGAAACACAAAAAGTCAACAGATGCCTCCACTGAGGCTCGAACCCACACCCTTTCACATGGGAGTGTACACC
>CM008339.1:19043881-19055152 GCA_002525835.2 Ipomoea batatas
AGTGCTTCTGTTGACAGCATCAAAACAGAGAGCAGCAATTTCTGAAAACCTGTTTGCCTTGGCTAAGCTAAGCTGATGATGGACCATTTTTACCAGACAGTAGTTGCTTTTGAGCATGTAACTTTCATTCTTGCTTGGGATGGTTGTTTAGATTTATTATGTAAAGAATGTATGCTTAGCTTTTGGGCTCAAACACCTGTGTTTGTTGTTAACCAACAAATGGAATTGCTCCATCCATATATCACACCATGGCACAAACCAAAAAGCATAAATGAAGAGGTAATACCAACCAAGTTGGTTTACACGGTTGACTTGGTAACAAAAGGTTACAAGTTTGACTCTCGGGAGAGGCCTATTGGCCTTTTTAGTTTGAGCGGATCAGTTATAAGTAACTTAGAATGGTTTATCGTTTTGTGACTCTTTACCAGCTAACGTCTCAAGGTACGATTTACTTGGTGCATATTTTCGAATAATGATTGCAGATTTTACTTATCGATGATATTGGATTGCAAGCTAACCCAATTAATAAGCCCAATCCAATGAGATATTCATAAAGTTCAATAGAATGGTACACAACTAGTGGCTCAAACTTCCTAACAAGCTAACCCCTGCATTGCACCCAGCCACCCACCTGCACTTTTACCTGCAATTCAACGAATTTCAGAACTTGTTACATAAAAGCCTGGACCATCTACCAAGAATAAAGCAAAAAGAAAACAGTCCTCCGCAGTGTCCACAATAGCAGGTCGGATGAAAAGAATATAAATAAATGAGAAAGTGACATGCTTTTAAAATATAGATTTAATATATCAGTTATTTTTGTATTTACTTTTAAATTTAGAAAAATTGTAATTTATGCCCCTCCATAATATGTCAATTATCAATGTCACCCCTGAATTATTGTGGTGTAAATATTGCCCCTCAATTTTCAAAAACGGTACATATATTGCCCCTCTCATGGTGTAAATATTGCCCCTCCTTCGTTATGGGAGGGGCAATATATGTACCATTTTTGAAAATTGAGGGGCAACATTTACACCACTAATAATTCAGGGGTGACATTGATAATTGGCATATTATGGAGGGGCAAAAATTACAATTTTCCCTTTAAATTTTGTAGGTACTACTAACTTTGTAACGATGCAATATATGTTCATAACTACTTTATCAACCTTACTGAAACATATATTGTCTCAGACTCAAACGCATGACCTCCCATTTGGGAGACACTTCGTGTCACTTAGACCACAAGGTCATTGGCTACTTTTAGTTATTTAATTGTTCATGAAATGGCTGTAATTTTTATTAATATCCATTAGATTAAGACGGAATTCAACAACAAAAAAATTAATGTTAGGGATAAGTATGAATTTTTAATTTATTTTTATTTTTTTAATTTATTTTTTTTCTCCTTATATAAAACAAGAGATGCAAAGAAGAAGAAGAAATTTCTTTATTAGTGTTGCACAGACAAAGAGGGATGATTATTCCTCACCCAAAAAAAAAAAATGCAAATCACCTTGTGACTTGTGCTCAAATGGCTCTCCTTGAGAAAAGGTTACACAATTGAATCTCGGTTGCCCCAGTGGTAGCATATTGACTCTTTGTCCGGCAACAGATAGAAAAAGTATATGACAGATACTACCTTGTAATAGGTCGGGTCAATAGTACTAAAAAACAAAAGAATTTTCCAATAGTGATATTGTAGACAGGTGGACCCTAGTCTAAAAATTTTACATCTTTAAAAAATCTCTATCTGAGATCTTTTAAATAATTTTTTAAAAAAAAATTGTAAAAATAAATTTATATGTAAATAAAGTCATTACTTTAGGTACATAAATTTGATTTTTATTTATACAAAGTAATTCACTATTGTTGATGCTATGGAGTTTGCACCTACTCGAAAAGTGTTATCCAATGCGTTTTTAAATTAAGAATGTGTTAATATAACTTATTGATCAAATATGTTATGTTTCATAAATAAGTTTCTACATGTGGCACTGTCGAAATTCAGAAACATTCAAAGTTCAATGAACAAATAAAAAAAAATACAAATTTCCATCATATAATTGTTGTGTTGACTTGTATAGCCTACAATTTACATACAAAAAGAACAAGCATGGCTCCCCTTCATATCATTAACTTATTTAATTAATCTCCTGAGCTGTAGCTTGTTAGGAAAAAGATTTAGACCTAATAAATGCAAAAGCTTGATAAGTAAATGAGTAAATAACCATCAATATTTAGTTTTTGGCAGATGATATTTCATGTAAGATAGGGTGTTTCCTTTACTAGACTACATCATGTTTTGATTCTACAACATCCTTAAACTAGCAAGGTATCAAGATTCAAGATTCAAGATTCTCAACTAGCTAGGTTGTATGCATTTTTAATTGAATGCCAATCTTATGTGGTACCTAAACTTTAAAAATACATACTTCAATTCAGTGCTATAAAAGCTGTTTATAGTTGCTTCAAACATGCAATGGGTGATAGATGTTGAAATAATGATAGAGTTATTGTTGGTATCACATTCTCAAAATTATGGACGAAGAATTTATAATATTTTGTTGGAAAGCCAGTCTGATTTCGATTTTTTTTTTTTTAGCCATGCTTATAATCAAGATCTGAGAAGAATATTTATCCAGAAGAGTATACTTGAATTATTATACTCGAACTAGCATAACGACATAACGTGTGCATTTATTTGGCTTATATAGTCTGTCCATTATGAAGACGAATTCATTGTCTTGGACATGGTTGGATAGGAAAATATATGGGCAAATTATTGTGTTGACCATGGTCTACACAAAGGGATCATAATAAAAATTATATTTTTAATATACTAAAAGTGCATTATTTGTGTATTGAAGGTATATTATTTGATAATATATGTTGGCTATTGTTAAATTGTAATAACAAGCCCATGGTTTAGATTTTTTTTTTTTAGTACTACTGATTTTGTAATATCTATTTATATGTACTTTCTCAACCTGTGCCAATATTGTCTCCATTGTGGCTCAATCTCATGATCTTCCATTTAGAAGGGTCAATACATATAACTTGATCACATGGTCATTCACTAGTATCTTTAAGTTATACATGAAACTCTGTAACAACTAATAAGTGTGAGTATGCCAAGCACCTTGTGCTCAAATGGCATGTAGTGGCCTCCCTCAAATGAAAGGCCATGAGTTCGAGCCTCAGTGGAGGAGATATCGAAATTGACTCTTTGTGCTTCAACAAGTTGAAAAAAGTATAGATGAACAGATACTACAATGTAATATGGTCATTTGTATTCAAAAAAAATAAGTGTGAGTATAATACTCTTTATATATAGAGTATGTGAAATTTGAGAGGACTTTAATTGATCCTTGCTAAAAGGGAGTACTAAAGCAAGATTGATCCTTGACTCATCATGAGGAATGGGTTTATAGCTTAATAGATGATGAACTCATTGTGGATCTACTTTTGAGGTCAAATGAAGTTCAGTGCCGCCGGCCTAGAGAGGGTGCAGGTTGCAGGATGGGAACCTGCCCAGGGTCCATCTCTGTAGGGATTCATAGGCCATATGATATACGGAGCTAGTATTATATATATAATATACATTACTTCCCCTGTCCCATTTTACCTGTCTTATTTACTATTTATTGGTCAAATAAACTCTTTCTTTCTTGCTTATTTTCTTTAGTAATTTTTTATTATTTTTAAATTTAATTTTTTGTGTTTAATAGTACTTTTAATGTAGTTTCTAAATATATAAATTTTATATATTAATGTTAAATTTATTATTATGAAAAATTGGATTAAAAATAACTCCAAGCCTCGTTAAACGAATCAGACAACCAAAATGGGATGGAGGTAGTACTTATTATATATTAAAATAAATAATAGGGTTAATTGTTTTTGGAAGTCGAGAACTGAACTCATGAAGATCGAAAGAGATGTTGTTGCACACCCACCGCTCACACTGCCCAAGAGTATAAGGGTCGTTGCCTACGCCACAACCACCACTCAAATACTTAATAGACGATATTCGCCGCCTCGTTGGCCAGCCAGTGCTTCGCACGTTCGTTGCACCTTCGCCTAATCGTCTTCGCAAATTGTAGATCCGCAGTGCCTTCGCGCCGTCACCTAATGCAATAATGCCCTAATCACCTGCGACCTGCCTAATCTGCCATTGCAAAGGTATTTTATGAATTGCAGAATGCATATTAGGCCGTAATGCCATATTGTTGTAATGCTGTTTGTGGAATCCTAAATTCCTAATTGAGTAATTATCAATTTGTCACTTTGCTATTTAAATAATTAAATAAATTAGGAATTTAGTTTGCAGATGAATTGCATAATTGTTTATTAATTAGGAATTGACGAATTGTAATTTTGGAATTAGGAATTCAGTTTGCAGAATTGCAGCTTAGGTTGTATACTTGTTGTTTAGGAATCCTAATGCATTTTTAATTATATTGTATTGTTGTTTAAATGTTTAAGAGTTTGGAATTAGGAATTTTATTTCTGTTTTAATACTATTTATTAGAATTTCTATGTAAAATGAAATTGTAAGTTATTAGGTTTATTATATGCCGGGATTGAAGGCACATATTTACCGTTGACGAATTAAAGATTTTCAATTGACTGATTTGGATTGATTGATTACAAGTGCCAGGTGCTTTTGTTTCTTTTTTTTTTTTATTTTTTTTTATTTTATTTTTTAATTTTTTTTTTTTTTTTTGTGTTGTTTTTTTTTTTTTTTTTTTTTTTTTTTTTTTTTTTTTGTTAAGATCGGTTTTATAATAAATTTTTTATACAATGTTGCTTAAAAATCATTCATCCAAAGGTGAAAAATTAAAAAGAAAAAGAAGAAAACAAATTTTTCATATAGAGGCCTTTCAATTTTGAAAACAAAATAATGATAAAACAAATTATTAAGTGTAAAATCTACTAAAGCAGATATAACAAACCAAGTTCCATAGCTATATATATCACATGACGCCACAGTTGTTCGGATATTCAATTTGATCCTTTTGATGTGGTGTATATATATATATATATATATATAAAGTAAGTTTGATGTGGATTCTATGAAAGTGCAATCTTTTTACTATTTTCAATGCAATAATAGCTCTATTTGCTTGTTCTTTGTTAGTATTAGATTATTGTATTTGGATATGTTTTATGAGGTTTTTATATTATGAGAATTTTATGGATGTGAGATGCTTAATTGCCTAATTTTAACGCAGATTTCATGGCAACTCCAACAAGGATTGAGCTGAATGAAATTTTAATACTCACAAGGCTAGTTTATGTGAAATTAAAAGTCAACTGACAAAATTAAGAAATAATAGTAAAAAGAGTATTTTAAGAATTAACTTTTTAAAACTAGTTAACAACTTGATAGGTAGTTCTTGAGTAAGAGGGGGTGACATACAAATTAGAATTGAACCATGCTAGACATTCTTACATAAATCACTCCTTATTACGTATTTGGTGTATTATTCTTTTAAGAATTAACTCATTTTTATTGATCGATCAATATACTAATAGTCCATGAAAATAAATTTTATCTTTTTTTTTTATTAAAAAAATCAGATTGTGGATAATAGGGAATGATAATTGTAGGAACAAAAAATATTATTGTTCAAATTAACTCATGATCCATTGTTATTTGGTGTCATGACCCAATTGCTGAATCAGACTCCAAGGTCATGATGAAGGTGCTGGATAAGGATTCTGATTGCGGCAACTTCGACCCCACCTTAGTCGCGAACTGCAAATTGCTCCTCCGGAATTTCAAGATTCCAGGATTAGTCATGTGTTCCAGGAAGGAAATCACTGTGCCGACCTCCTGGCGAACATTGGGCAGCATTCAGCTTGGGGAACATCTCTGCTGGATTATCCTCCTGACGGTCTGAATGACCTGTTGGCTCGTGATGCACGGGGCGTCGCTACAAGAAGACGACGTTAATTTCTGGGGACCCTTGGGTGCCCTTCCTCTCACCAAAAAAAAATATAATTTCTAAATATGTAATTTTTATATATTAATATTATAAAAAATTAAATTCAAAATAAATTCAGTCAAGACTCGTTAATCGAATCAGATAGATAAAATGAAACAGATGTGTAATTAGTAAGCCTAATAAATTCATTGAATTAATGAATTTAGCTAAAGATCGAAACGCTGAATCCGCCATTGATTTTGTGAGCTTAATTGTAGAATTAGCCTTTGGATGTGTGTATGTGTGACATACGGGTAGACATAATATTTGTTTGGCGTTGGGTAGGAAAAGTCAGGACAAAATCAGCGCTTCTGGTGGACCCCATTTCCTAGCTGGCATAGTTGGCCTGTTTCTGATGCTGACAACCATGCATGCATCCCCTCCTCCGCTCACACTGCCGCTCCTGGGAACACGTATTGTAACCGACCCGAATAAAGAGAGCCAAAAAAATTTAAATCTATAAGTATTAGATTCATTATCAAAATAGAAAAATATTATAGTATTCTCCACTCAAACCCAACTTAAGAAAAGTCATAGACTTGTTCCGAACTTCAGCATAGTTGGTTCGTCGCCTGACTTAAAGATCATGATGAGAGATTAAGTGTAATAGACATAAATGAAAAAAAAAAAAGAAGAAAAAGAAACGATTATTGTCAATACTTTTTCGATCAGACTTTAGGGTGTTCGATTGAATCAACTTGAACTAGTTTTGTAGGTACCAAAGGGTCTTTTTCGTTTCTACCAAAGTACCAAACAATGATGTCTCTACAATCTACATTAATAACACATGGTTATAATTAAGGAGATTTTAGACATTTTATATTTAACTTTCATTCTTATTATTAATATATAGTGTTGGATACGATATGATGGTGCGACCACCTTGGTATATATTTGCTATTCAGTTGGTGGAAAGTAGGAGACCTTTTACTCCATCATTAACAACCAAAATGAAACTGATGAAGATCAAATTAATGTAAAGCTACCAAATAAATGAAATAACATAAAACTTTATTTTAAAATATAATAATAATAATAATAAAATAAAAGCAACGCGGCGTAACTTATTCTCCGGAGCACATGTATGGAATACAACTAATAGTACTAATTAACAAATTATTACCAACTGGCATTTCCAGCTAAATATAGTAAAATGTCTCTACCTAATGTTTACTCATGCCTTAATTCAAATAAACCCGCACGCAACCATCTAGTCAACAATAACAATTAAAAGCTTACTCAGCAGTAAATCAAGATCTAACATCTGTTTTCAGTTGAGTTATCATGATTTACATCTTTTCAGTTGAGTTATCATGATTTACATCCTTTCAGTTGAGTTATCATGTTTTCTGTCCGACTGGAATGCAGGGTCCACGATATGACATTGATCCTCTCTGTTAGTGGGTTACTGTTGGGTTGGGATGTGGGTCCCCGAGACTAGATATCGAGATTTTACTTTTGTGGGCAAGATTAACAATTAAACGAAGGAGACCGGAACATGGTCTACGTTGGACTTTGTAAATTCATTAGCAGATCGAACTCTCACAACATTGAGCTCAGATCTGCTCTCTCTCTCTCTGTTCTGTTCATCAAGATTCTCTGAACTTCATTGATTGACGGTGAAGAAGGTGCAAAATGTCGTCGACGCATCACACAAAGACGGATTCCGAAGTGACGAGCTTAGCGCCATCATCGCCGAACCGGGCGGTGTACTACGTGCAGAGCCCGTCGAGAGATTCCCATGACGGCGAAAAGACCACAAACTCCTTCCACTCCACGCCCATCCTCAGCCCAATGGGCTCTCCGGGCCGGGCCTCCCGGGACTCCTCCTCCACCCGATTCTCCGGCTCGCTCAAGCCCGGCTCCCAGAAGTCCAGCAGTGGGTCCCGCTCAAATAGCCGGCGCCACCACCACCACCACCACCGGAAAGACGAGAAGCAGTGGAAGGAATTCGACGCCATAGAAGAAGAGGGGCTTCTTGATGAGGGCCATAGCCGGAAGGGCATCCCTCGCCGCTGCTATTTTCCGGCGTTCGTCGTCGGCTTCTTCCTCCTCTTCGGCTTCTTCTCTTTGATCCTCTGGGGCGCTAGCCGGAATCAGAAACCCGTTGTCACCATGAAGGTAATAATTAAGTTCCATTGATTTCAATTCCCCTTAAGGATCCAATAGTTAAAGATTTCAATCCTCATTGATTCATCAAAAATTTAGACAACTAGGATAACTTTTTCTGCTGACCCTAGCCAGCAAAAGATTATGTTCACATAAAATAATATAAGTTGTCTGATCAGCTCAAATTAGAAAAGACAATAGAAGTTTTCTTTAGAATTTGAATTTGTACTGTGAATATCAATCAATCGAGCTAATTTGACTCGATTGTCCCATTAAACTAGCTTAGGTTATCTAATCAGTTCAAATTAAGAAGGATTTGGACGTTGAACTTTAGAAATTGTACTTTTTTAACACCAATTAGCTTGATCTCTGTGAATAATATTAATCAGTCTGATCAAATTGGCTGGATTGTCGGATATTGTGCAGAGCATTTTATTTGATGAATTTGTGGTTCAAGCGGGGATGGATCACTCCGGCGTTGCGACGGAGATGGTGTCCATGAACTCCACCGTCAAGCTTGTGTTCCGGAACAAAGGCACATTTTTCGGGATGCACGTAACGTCGACGCCGTTAGATCTCTCATTCTCCGAGCTCACTGTCGCCACCGGAACAGTAACCTATCCACAAACCCTAAAACTTTTCCGTCCATTTTTTTTTATACAGAAACGATCTGAACTTGACGTTTTCTTGACATTCCTTCAATTCTCAGATTAACAAGTTCTATCAATCAAGAAAGAGCCAGAGGACGTTGACGGTGACGTTAAGGGGGAAGGGAATCCCGTTGTACGGCGGGGGAGCTGACTTGACCAGCAAGGAGGGAAAGCCGACGGCGCCGGTGCCGTTGACCCTGGGTTTCACGGTGAGAGCGAGGGCTTACGTATTGGGCCGGCTCGTGAAGCCCAAGTTCTATAGAGAAGTCCATTGTTCGGTTATTATGGACCCAAAGAAGATGAACAAGGCCCTGCAGTTCAAGAACAATTGCACTTACACATAATTTGTTCGCCTACTTGTGTAATATAGGAATGATAGTGGGGGCAAAAATAAAAATGGAGGGTGTTTTTTTGTAATTTTTATTATGTTTATTTATTTTTTTAAAAGAATTATGGAGGACTCCTTAATTAAATTGGAAATTTTGGATGAGTTATTAAATTCGTTTCTACCTATTTCATTCTTTTTTAGTGACTAGAGAAATTCGTAATCACTGTTCGAAGATGTACACTAGGCAAATCTTGCATTGTGATAGTGACACTAGTCAACCACCATGGTTGGCGTGGTGGTTCAGCACCTCGTCCCTTAAGCATAAGGCTGAGGGTTTGTTATCCACCCATGTGAATGGAGCAAACCATTTGATCAGTCCCTTACCACTTAGTGTGCTAACCGTTGGGACGAAGGTTAATCTTCTGGCTGTCGGTTAGAAGGATACCTTTGGGAAAAAAATCTTTAAAAAAAATAAAAAATTGTGACACTAGTCAACAAAAGATCAAAACGAGATAAACCAATTTAGGTTACCTATAACTGGCAAGCTAAAATCAAGAAAGCGAATAGGCTGTTCCGACAAGAAGTTTAAACTCAAATTTTGATCAAAGAAACTCGCAGTCACTATTCGAAGATATGCACTGGTAAATCTTGCATTGTAACCCTAGTCGATAAAGGACCAAAATGAGATAAATCAATTTAGGTTGTCTATAACTAATCAACTAAAATCAAGAAGACCAATAAGCTGTTCCAAGAGGGATTGAAATCAAATTTTGATCAAACCCTATTCAGTGAATTCTCTCAACAATTAAATATTTTTATGTGGGAGTTGTATCTACCTTATGTACTTTAAAATATTTCCTTTATTAGCCCAAAGGCCATGCGAAAAGTACTAGTTAGTTGGGAATGCAAGTTAACTTGTATTTATAATATAAGATGAAACATACTAACATATATATTGAGCTTAAAGTTAATGTCAAAATTATTTATATTTTACCAGAAAAAGAAAAAGATGCTAGAGTACAAGGGATAGAATGCAACTGGTATAACAGAAAATGGATCTCAAAATTTTGTGTGTTAAAAAAAATCTCAACTGATATTAAAGAGATAGCGGCCCAGGGAAATGACCAATATAATGGAGGGACATTAGGAGCCCTTAGAGCGAAAAAGCATTATAGGATGATCGAGTGGATTTGCCTATCTCGAGAGTTACCAACGATGAAGACTATATGCACTAACTGGGCTACACCGTCATCATGATCCCAAAAAATAATCAGCAGACCTTTATGAATTATGAGAAATTATCAATTTCTTAGTGTATACCAAGTTAAAGTGAGCAAGAAGGTATGTGACAGGATAATTGGCATCCGCATTTGGTCCGGACCACCAGCACTGACCCGAAGACAATAAACGGACGACAAACAAGTCGTTACGCATTATTACACATTAATGATGAGGAGCCACTCTAACGGCTCCCCAGCATTAACAGTCACTCCAACGACTCCTCAGCATTAACTTCCGCTTATTGCGCATTGAAGGTGAAGCAGAGAGTCGTTGAGCTCAGGATTATAAGAGGACGCTCACACTTGTAGAGGGGAGAACATTTTTACTAGGCTGAACTCACTATTGAGAAAACACTACTGTACTGAACTATTTGTATTCTACATTCATATTAATAAAAGATACCGGTAACACATTATTACCGTCAGTATGTATGGTACAAACTTAATTTTAATTGTTTTAATTTAATTTCATTATCACTACTTTAACAACTCCCTTAAATAGAGCCTAAAATTGAGTGAACTCTAAGCACTTTCTCAGTTACTTGCACGGAAGGATGGTTTATTTTGGTAATTATTTGTTAGACTGAAATGTGAACGTGGAAAGAAAATTTCTCTAAAGTTTAAGTTTATTGGGTTATTGCGTAATGCACTAATACTTATTAGAAAAACTAGTAAAACTAGTAAAAATAATATGTGAGTGATTATTTTGAGACTTTATTTTATAGTGTATTTGGAAGTCATGAAAATGACTTTTAAAAGATGAGTCATTTTCGAAAAAATTAGTTTCACTTTTCGTGTTTGATTGCATTATAGAAAACTGTGTCGATGTGTGTGATTTATTTTCTGGAAAATGAGTAAAATTGTATAATTAAACATTTTAATTATCTTATTTAGAATATAAAAATATT
>CM008339.1:19058957-19072134 GCA_002525835.2 Ipomoea batatas
TTTTTGAGAGTCCACAGAATGCACTAAAATCATTCATTGTATGTTGTGTTGACTCTCAAAAAATCTAAACTTTAACGGTAATCAATTTAATAAAATGTTTATTGACAATTTATATCGATATGGAAAATCTAATTGATTTAATATGGGCAATAATAACCTTTGTCAACTTACAATGGATATGGGAAATCTTGTTGATTAATTTAATATTGATAATAATCACCTCATTTAATTACTCGGTTAGAAGGTTTTCAATAAAAAATAAAAAATTACTCGGTTAGAATGTATTGACATTTTCTTGTTCGTTTCTCGGTTGTACAATAAAATCCCACATTTAATTATTCCTGTCAACCTGAAAATATTATCCTTCTAATTAGACACAGATTTAAAATAAAGAGTATATTTACTATACTTATCAAATATGTTTTCTTTTTATTTAACTGGGCGATCCAGTTTCGCCAAACTAATTCTAAACCCACAAGACCCTGCCCCTAGAGCCTTCAATTCAAATCTTCCAGCATTTTTTGGCATTTTTCCATACATGCTACCAATGAAATTCAAACCCCATATTGCCACCTCCAATCATGATCTTTTAAATCAGGCGAAGAACCAACTATACTAAGTCAAGAACTTTTGTTTGTTAGTAGAGTCAACTAAGTGATAAGTTCTCAATGAATATTAGGAATATGATGTAAATCTTAATTAACTTAGAAATTAATGGGCTGTTACAATAATAGTGAAATTTTTTAAAGGTTAGAATCAAAATATTTTATCATAATTAACCCAAAACCAACAAGCTAAGTCAAATGTCTTGAACGGGTAAAGATACAAAAAAATTATATTAGCCACAACTTTTAGTTGGGTCTGCCGATAAACTTAATAACCTAAAATTTTAGGGTAAAGACAAAGAAAAAATGAGCTTGATAAAATAAAATTTAGCCGGTAAGTTTGAAAATATAATCCCAACAACCCAACAGAACATGCGCAAAATTAAGTACTAGCCCGATTGATATCTCTAATTAAGAGTTAATAAAATAATCTTAACATGCATAAACTTGGATATAAAAGTATTGGGCTTGTTTTAAACATTTTTGGGTTAGTTTTTAGTTATTTAGTTCACTTTAAATACTTTACTTAAAATAGTTAAAGTGGTTGTTTTTGTAACTATCTTTTCTCCTTTGTCTTTTGGATCTAAATGTTAAACTTGTAAACCAATGTTGCTTTGACCTATCATCCATTATTTAAAAAAAATAAAAATTAAAAACACATTTAAAAAAATTGATCGAGTTATTTGAGAGCTTTCAACATGAAAACTTCATTCTTTCTCTCTCTCTCTTTAAAATTGTGTTATTTGTTTATTATAATAAAGAATATTTATTATTTATTATTTATTATTAAATATAATTAAGATATATAATAAATAAATTATAGTAAATACGTGCATGTTCTTTTTTTTTTTCCCTTTTTTAAAGGTTAATCATTAATAATAAATACGGAGTAACTAATTTTATCAAACACCTCTATACAAATAGCTAATACTATTTGATAGTTAAAATCGTTAACAGAATCTATTAACTACAATTCTACTAATTGAAAATTGTCAAACAAAACCATTATTTAAAAAAAAAACATTTTTCTTTTGCATTATCCAATTAATTACCTAATCTAGTTATTCATGTGTCTATTAACCTATATAGTGTGTTTGATGAACCACTTACAACCATTTTTGGCTGATTTTATAAACTTTAGTTGTTCAATTAAGTAAATAGTTAAAATAGGTGTTTTGTAAACAATTGTTCATTTAAATTAACTGATGTTAATAAGCTAAAAATAAAAATGTTATTCAAGTAACATTTTGAGATTAGCCTATATTTAAAAGTTTAATTTAAATTATTTAAAAATTTATGGTTGCATATTGCAACTTAAATAATTCAAGGATAGTTAAATAAATAAATGAAATAATATATTTATATACATATTATTTCATTTTTCATCTTACAAACTAATTGTAATATCTAATTTACCAAGCGTCTTTTATAGACCACTATTACTACTAATTGGTCAAAACAATTAATATAATCAATTAGCAATTAATTGCCAAATACTACATAGTAATACTATCTTTCGGGCATTGTTCAAGTTGATCGAGTTCAGTTCTTACTCGATTTGCAATGTGGTACTGTGGCTTACCATGAAGGGATGTGGTTAAATGGTTAATGTCCACTTACTTATCACAAATTGGTTTAAAGTATGATATGACAACCAGATAGTAGCTAGGATACAATAGTCACATGATATGACGCACTAGGAAGTAAGCATAGTGCAATGTTGAGTTCCATTAATTGGTATCAGAGCCGAGGTCATGGGTTCGAATTGATGGCTTGGGCCCAGTTCGGTCTCGGGAGAATGATTAGTGGGTGCGAAGGCTAAGGATCAAGTTAGGCATGTTGTTGTGCTTTGTGTTCAAAGGTGTAAGCATAGTGCAGCACTAAGATAGTCACTACTCAAAATGGGTACACTAGGTAACTCTCACTTTAGTGTAAAAGAGGTAAATTGCATTAGAAAGACAATGTACGACGAGCTTGACCTAGAGGGTATTGAAAAGAATGAAATTATGACCTTATGATATGAGAATCATGCACCACCTACTCGGTCACCCTTTACCGAGCATCATATCAAACACATATTTTGAGAAAGAGTAATGTTATACATACACACTTCCTATATTTCCCATTTTAATATTCATATCCTAATATGACACTATTTGATTTAATTTTACTCTATTTAAAATTTGTTGACCTACAACTTGGAGAGTTGAACCCAATATCTTACCATTAAAACGTAACGCCGACTATCACACAAGTATAAAGAAATAGAGTTATACATTTATTACTAGTTATAACTTTTAAGATTGTGGTAAATATTTGATCATGACAATTGATATTAAAACTAATAATATAGAATTCTGATGATATTTTGTAAAAATAAATCTATCAAAAACTAAAAAATTTAGGAGAAGAAAAATACTTTGAACCTAGCTAGGTAATTTAGGGATGGCAATGGGGCGGGGTGGGTGCGGGGGATATATCACCCGCCCCCGCACCCGCATTCCCAACCCACTCCCCGCACCCGCACCCGCACCCGCACCCGCGCGGGTAATGAAATTTCTACCCCATCCCCGCCCCCGTGGGGATTTTGCGGGTGCGGGTAATACACATCCCGCAACTCTAATTATTAATATTACACTTAAATAAATCTAATAAAAATTTTATACTACAATTCTAATTATCGCATGGATTCTTTTTATAAGTTTGAACATAACTCTAAAATTTAATAAGAGCATGATGTTAGTCTTTAATTGAAATTAAAATTGTGTTGATAGTATAAGTTCTATAAGTGTTTGCTCATTATGTTATTTATGTTGTTCCTTTTCAATTTTCGTAAACAAAAAAAAAAAAAGACAATGAGATGATAATTCAATTGAATCCTTGAGGCACTAGCTCATAAAGAAGTTTAATTCATTATTCATTTTTAATTATAAAAGATACATAACCTACCTTATATAATAAATGAATATTATAATACAAGTGTGTGTGTCTATATATATATATATAAGTGTGGGTGCGGGTGCGGGGCGGGGATACCTTCCCCCGCACCCGCCCCCATACCCGCGCGGGTTTACAAAATTCCCCCCATCCCCGCACCCATTACCCAAAATGTGCGGGTATTTTAAAACCCGTAGGGGCGGGGATGCGGGTAACCCATAGGATGCGAGTATAATTGCCATCCCTACTAGGTATGTAGAAGATATATAATGTGATCAGAGCACAGTAAAGATTCTCATCTTTGCGGCGCAGCAGAAGAAGGAAAAGCCAAAAGGCAAGTAGGAAGTTGCGACTTGCGACTTCTTTTCGCCAGCGATTGCGTGCATCTAACAAAAAGTTGTGTCAGCACGCCGGGCGGCACAGAATGCTATGCTATGCTCTCCATGCATATAATCAATAGATCAGAGTTTACTGCGTAGACTCTCAAATCTTAATCTTTAAATTTTACTCTTTGATATGACAGAAATTTTAAACTACATTTTTATGTGGATCTTAATACGAATGTCTATATTAAAATTTGGTGCATAAGAATAAAAGTTGAAAATAGAAAAATGAGAGTACACATATTTTTTTTATTTCATTATTTATTCATTTATATATTTTCTTGATTGATTGTCTGAAATGACAGTACGTACGGATAATATTGTAGAATTTTGGTGGGTTTTAAATTAGTTAAATGGTAGAGGTTGAGCTTATTATATTCATTTCACGGATACTTACTTTATGAATATGATGCAAATTAAAGCGGAAAAAGACAGCGAAGAGTGCGACGT
The DNA here is from genome assembly GCA_002525835.2 of Ipomoea batatas. NCBI lineage: Eukaryota > Viridiplantae > Streptophyta > Magnoliopsida > Solanales > Convolvulaceae > Ipomoea > Ipomoea batatas. Next base: position 19,063,333 of record CM008339.1, read on the forward strand.
AAAATTTATTACGTTTTCATCTTTTCTTAAAGGCACCAAAGCTTTGGAGTGCGAAAGACATATATCTATTATCAGTATGGGAGTATGGGACCGGACTGTGTTGAAAGCACAATAATGATATGATATAGTAGTAGTATTAAGGAAGGAAATATTATTAAAATCAAAAAACATTTCACATTTTCCCTGATTTTTTAACGTAAGATTCACATGTTGCCACTTGCCACGTTCTTTACTGTGAATTATTAATTTCTAATATATACTGGGCGTTGGTTTTATTAGGTATGGAGATCAATCTACCGGGGCCAACTTGGAAGGCCAAGGTTATTTAATTTGTTTAATATAATGAATGTGGAGTTAAATTGTATATCTTATATCAGGTAATGTTGTATCGATATTCGATTATGTTGTGAGATGAGATATCAAGATTTAAAATAATTGAAGATCTTATTTTGTTTTTAATTTGTATTATTATTATTATTATTATGTAGGTGCAATTCACGTGTAGTTGGCGATTATTGGGGATTTGGGGTGGGGAATTGAAGATAGAAAGTAGTACTACCGTACTAATTAGGGGAAAGAAGCATAAGGGAAATTTGGACCGGACCGGACCGTACAAAAATCGTCGGTTTTGCGGCAGAGAAATAGAAGGGAAAGCGCAAGCAGGGCCACACGGACAGGGGCGAGGCGGAGGGTGAGTTGGACCACGTGGACAGGATGTCGGTTTCGTCGAATCTACGTTGGTGTTGGTCGTGGGCCCTCACACCACACCACGAAATTACCAACTTTTTTTTTTGGCAAAACGAAATTACCAACTTAGATAGCTAGTTCACATGAAACTGGTAGCCTATTTCGCCACTGCCCCACACCCACAAATTAATACTTGATTGCTCATTTCCTCCTCCCACCATGAAAAAGGCAATTTATATCGTGGTTTGTGGACCCTGAATTAAGAAGGTTTCGTTTTGATATTTAAGCTTTAATAAATTTTGTAGTTTTTCGTTTTTTCATGTTTCAACACAAATTTTAATTTATTCCAAGTACAAAATCAATACTTTTAATGTACAAAATTTCATAACTCCAGACACAAAAACTTACAACACAAGAAACATACACATGTTATATATTTACTTATTCTCAAATCTGATTTATATAGATAGTTTATGTCCTATAGATACATTATTTCATAATACAAATCATAAATTCCGAAAATAAGACACATAATATGTTGTGTATTACACAATTACTAGTCTATTTCAGGTATAGAATTCATATGCTTAAGGTATAGAAATTAGAATTGCATAATATGAGACACAAAAACGCATAACACAAAACACATACACATGCTTTACAGTTATTAAAAAAAAATTGTACATGAACCGAACAACAAATGCTCCGTCAAAATTAAATTTCAAAACGACGTCGTATAGGATCAGGGTCCACAATATAACAATTGCATATACATACCTGGATTGTTTTATTTACTTTTTAAAATAATTAGTATGACAATATAAGGATAGTCTACCATGTCAATTTGCACCGTATTTAATAAGTACTATCATACACACACACACACATATACCTTTGTGTCTTGCCAACACACCCAAAAAGAAAATCATATATATCATATATTAATGTATCATGTATGTAAGTAATAATTTGACATGTTCCTCAGGTCATTGTTAACGTGATGGTCATTCTATTAAAAATTAGGTATTATTTTTACTTTATTTTAATAATTTTAAATAAATTAAAAAAAAAAAAAAAAACAACAACAACATCCCGTCCCCAAGACGGGGAAGGATTTTTTCTATTTTAAAAAAAAAAAAATTTATTTTATCCAAATTAAGAATATTTCATAATTATATTAGCGCATAATTACAAGCTGATTGATCGATGTGATTAAACTATTAGATTTGTACATCAACAATCTTTTTTGAAAACAAAGCAACCACGTAGATTAATGCAAAACAGTAGAAATAGAATCAGGATGAATAGAATCCCAGTACATAGTATTTTACATCAAGAATCTAATTATACACATTATGAGTAAATATACCCCCCACATCTAAATGGACGACATCTGATTTTACGTACGTCTTCTCCTTCTTTTTTTTTTTTTTTTTTTTTTCACATTAAGCTCTAATACCATAAACCAATCAAGCTTTAATAGAATGTGAGTTATCTGCATTATGTAAGGGAATAAAGTTGAAAGCATGCAAATTGGAAAAGGTATGAGCATAGAGATCGAATCCAGCTGGTGATGAACAAATCACAGTAAAATTGGGGACACATTCAAGGGAGTGAGGTCCTCAATGTCATTAATGTTGGATTACATTCAGATGCAGTGGGAACACTAAGGAGATCAATCAGATCTCCCCAATAAAGAAAAACAATTTATATACTACAACACAAAATAATGGAAGTCCACACAACAAGATACACATCTTTATTACTCATTGTTGTTTTTCTGTTGGTACAATAGAAATTTCATCCCAAAAAAAAAAATTGATTTCTTGCGAAACTATTGATAGATGGTTAAGCTTTAGTACTAGGGATGGCAACGGGGCGGGGCGGGTACGGGGAGTATAGTCCCCGTCCCCGTCCCCGAAACCCCGACCCTGCCCCCGTTCCCGTCCCCGGCGGGGAATGAAAAATAGTCTCCATTCTCATTCCCACGGGGAAGGTGAATCCCTGTCCCCGATCAATTCTTAGTGAAAATATTAAATCAGTGTAATTTTAATTTTAAAAATTATGATTTTAATTTTTAAAAATTAATATATATATATATATATATATATATATATATATATTAATTTTTATAATTATTAATTATAATAAATTATTCTGGGGCGGGGCGGGGAGCGTTATCCCCGTCCCCGTCCCCGATCCCCAAAATTTTTCCCCATTCCCGTTCCCGTTTCAAACGGGGATGGGGATCCCCGGCGGGGACGGGCACATTGCCATCCCTAAGCTTTACTGGTTGATACTATTTGTGAGTAATTAAAATTTGATTAAAATAATTTTATTTTTTTAAATTCCCATGCTTGTTATGTACAAACTTTTAATACTCAATTCAGTTTAAAATTGCTTAAATTTAATACACAATATCATTTATTTAAAAAAAAAATAAATCAAAAACCAAATTTGGTTATTTCTGAACTTGATATTTAAAAATGAAATGTAATAATGTAATAATCTGTTAATGATTTTCATGTGACGCTATGGAGGTTTGGATTGTGATGGCTAATAATAATACAGTAATACCAAAGCCTAAAACGAGAGATATGACAATATAAAGACGTCCCCACAGACGCGAAGGAACACAAAACCTTCAAACAATGACAAGGAAACTGCATCCCACCTTTTTAAAACCATGAATATTGAGGGTACCTTCTCTAAACTCCAAAACTTTTATTTTCCAGATTTTGATTTATGCCAAGTCAGTCCACACTTAATTTGGTAACCACAAGATTTCAAATTCGACTCTTATAAAAACTATGTATCGGCCTCCGTGGTTTAAGTCAATTGCAGCCTAGATTGGTATGGCATGGATCATGGTTATCTTGCATTGTAGACCTTGATTCAAAATGACATTCAGATTATGTACTTGTAATTAATATATTATGTGCCTTTAATTTATTTATAAGTATATAATTTGTTCACTGCATGTACATAATAAAAATGATATTTTTTTTACCAAAGTCCACCATGCAAGATAGACCTGATCTAGATATAATTTGACTTGGTTTACCCTTGTGGTCCTTTAATTTGTTGACTATGATCACAAGACATGCTCCCGGCACACACTTTTAGGTAAAAGATTTGGAGGTTCGATTCATCTCTCTCTCTCTCTCTCTCTCTCTCTCTCTCTCACACACACACACACACACATTACTGATTGTAATTTTAATTATTCTGATCTATTGAGTTCTATAACTTTGCGATTGTACTGTCAAATTCAAATCTTGCGATTGTAGGTGTCACTTTTTTTTCTTTTTTTTTTTTGGATAAAATGTGATGTGAAAGCGGGTTTATCTCTATAAGAACAGCGCGTTCTGAGGTGTGAAGTGTGAGGGAGGGGATGTCATTATTGGGGTTTTGAATAAGACGACCCCTTTCTTTTTCATTTTGAAAAAGCAATAAGAATGAGAGGTCTTAAGCTTAATGATTTCCCTGGATCATTCGCGTCAGTGTGTAATTCCTTGAAGTCATCATTTTATGTGTCCGCGTGTGTATTATAGGAGATTTCCTTGGAGTCAGGTCCGTGTCCATTAATATCAAAACGACGTCGTTTTGGACCATGGATATAACGATGGGTTGTTATGCCGTGGACTCAGGTCCACCTTGCAAGGTAGACCTGAGTCTACATTCACATACACTATACTCTACATTCACAATTTGTAAACTCCACATTCACACATTACAAGATTATATGTTTAGTAAATATACTCTACATTCACATACACTATACTCTACATTCACAATTTGTAAACTCAACATTCACACATTCAAAACTCTATATTCACATGTTCTATACTCCACATTCACAACTTGAGAACTCCACATTTACACATTACAGGGCTACAAGTTGCTAGAACTTCTTAACTCTATTACAGATTCACACATGCATAACTCTACATTCACGATTTCTATACTCCAAATTCACAATTTGAAACCTCCACATTCCCACATTTTTGGGCAACTCTACATTCACACAATCATAAATGTTTACTAATTAAAAAAAAAAAAAAAAAAAAAAGAAGACAAAAACAACGTAATTTTGGACCCAGACAGGTCCACAGCATAATTTGCCTATAACGATTGGTGAACAATGCAATGGATCTAAGTATGATTTTTGGGGCTTTAAAGACTGCCAGCCCAATGTGAGGCAATGGTCCAGATTGATTGTCCGGAGTCTAATATACTTCAAATGAGCCCATGATCCGTTATAAGGTGGAGAGTTGGAAAATTTAACACACGCCCAGTGGGGCTCGAACCCACAATCGCTTGATTAGAAGTTAAGCGCCTTATCCATTAGGCCATGGGCGCTAGTTGGTTAATTATAGTTAAATACAAATATTTTATCCTAATATTTGCTTATACAAATATTTAATTTATCCTAATATTTGCTTTTGGGTTTTTTTAAAACTTACAAATAAGTTCACACACCCAGTGGGACTTGAACCCACAATCGCTTGATTAGAAGTCAAACGCCTTATCCATTAGGCCATGGGCGCCAACAATTTTAAGTGTAACTTTATACAGACTAATAACTCTTATTATTAATTACTTATTTTTAGGATTATAGTTTTCTAATAGTATTTTTTTTTTACCAATCTTCGTTAGTCCTTGATATGATCTTAGGGTCCATTTGGAAACCTGAAAAATAACTTATGAAAGTCATTTTTTGAATTTTAAAGTTAGGATGTGTTTTGAAACCAAGAAAAATGAGTTATTTTCCGTAAAACATTTTTTATTTCTAGTGTTTGGTAGCATTCTAAAAAATTGCTTTGGTGTGTTTTGTTTATTTTTTGAAAAATAAGCATAGTTGAATAATAATAATAATAATAATAATAATAATAATAATAATAATGATGATAATAATAATAATAATAATAATAATAATAATAATAATATGTGGTGATGGTGGGTGGCGGTGGCAGTGGTGTGGTGTTGTGTGGAAATTGGAAAATAATTTCTCCCCAAAAAGAGGAGAAGTCATTTTCCAAGACAATGATAGTATTTTTTGAGTTTCTAAACACACCCGTAAAGAAAAATGTTCATTTTGGTTGATGAAGAGTAGTTTACTTTTTTATTTTATTTTATTTTTTCTTTTTTTGCTTAAGGTGAGTAATTAGTGTTCTCTTGAGAATTGACGATAGATGTATGCTTATGTTTCTCTCAAACACAAAGTACTAAAATCTCTATAGAAATATAACACTATGAAATATTATATGTAAAATAGAAGTTGACAAATAAATTAAAGTAACAACTAAAATGAATAGCAATGGGAAGGAATACCAAATAATAGAAAAGACGGAGGAGGATAAGAGTTTAGACCAAGCTCAAGTAGCGTGACCAAACCGAAAACAAAAATGAGAGTTAAGTGACTTGCAACGGATGCATCAAATGGGAGGAACGCATTTCTCAAGGTCATCATTCTGCTCTCATAAAATGCACATAGACATTCTCATTACTCATGAGTATCTAAAACTAAAAGGCATTTCATCAAACCTCTTATGTTCTTGAAATTCCAGACTCCCCTTTTCTAAAAGGTGGAGTATAGTTAATTAACCTTTCGAGTCTAAATTAGGTAATCACATCAATTAACTTCATCAAGTATGTCTCATCAATCCTATTCAACCAATTCAAAGTCACATTCACATAAACATAAAACTTATCCCTATCCCCTTCCTAAGGAACTATTAATTAACACATGATTATGATGGAAACTATCGTAGATTCAACGACAAAGGAAATTTTCATATCAACAATAGACAATGAATCAAAGTAGCAAAGCAACCAAGTAACAAATTGCAATTAATTGAAAGAGAGAGATTGAAATTGACTTAGCTAATTGGAAGTAAACTTGTAACTGGAAAATGAATTGAATTTTCAAACTACATCAACACATGCTTCTGAAATAGAAATAACAATTGAATCTAACTTGAAATTGCAATGAGATCGAATTGACATTAAAATGAAAGTATAAGCTATAAATTGTGTAGTTAGTTATGGTTCTAATAACTAGAATTGAAACTAATGTCTAATTCGCCTAATGAAAAACTAACTTTCTCAATTTGAAGTATTCTCTAAAGTTTATTCCCTACTCTATGCAACAATTCTAGTTTCTAACTCATTTTTCACATTGTAGACGTTCAAATTAGATTGGTTTTGTGGTCTTCATAGAAGTTGTTCTATTTCAAATACCTATAACACATCTTTGTGCCAATATGACTTCAAATCACCTTAATGACACAAAGGGATCATATAAGTACATACTTAGCTTCCAATTAATTAACATAAATTCATATTAGTTTGATGTAAAATATACACATAGAAGTAGTCAGAATTGATACTTATCACTGGTCAACTGAAAAAAAAAAAAAACTCAATTCGCCAAAAAATGTCTTCTTAGATTTTTAGTCGGAATACATTTTATAGATTCTTTATTTTCCAGTCTCTCTTTTTCTCTCTCATGTCTCTTTAAACTAGTTTATGGATTATTATTGTTGTTGTTATTTTATAATAAAAAATGACTTTATAATATATTTATGTTCATTTTCAAGAAAAAGAACCAAACATAATAAGTGCAATTTCTTAATTAATTTTTAATAAGTGAAATTTATCTTGTTTACTAACATCATTTTTTTCAAATTGAAAAATGGAGAATTATTCACCATTTTTCTAGAATTTGGAGAATCCATTTAACTAATTCTCCAAATTTAGAGAACGGAGAAAGTAGATTCACACTTCAATCCCTTGCAACAACATTATATTTCTAACCTTTTTATTCGTAGAGAAATTAAAAACTGAAGAAACGAAAAACTAAAAAATGAAAAATAGAAACATGAAGTAAACGAATGAGTTAGCCAAATACCAGAAAATTAAAATATATATTTTTTAAAAAATGAATCATTAAAAAAAATATTTTTTAGATTTTCAAACGGATCAATTTGTTTTCAGTATATAATAAGTTTAACTTTTAAAATGTTAGTGTTAAACGTTTAGCAAATTAATTTTGATAAGTTAAGCTGCATACTAATTCAAAATTTAGATTCCCATATCTTTTTTTTCTAGCTTGGGTTAGTGTTTTGTTTTTAAAATACAAAATTGTTTTAGGTAAGGTGGTGATATCAAGTGGCTTTAATACGAGTTTTTTAATTAGCTAAAGACTTATTTGAATGTTTAAAATAAAAAACAAAATTGCAATCATCGAATAATGGGCAGGAGAGAATAATAAAAAAAGAAACAAAATTCCACGATTATATTTATTTATATATGGTGAAGTGAGAGTGGCAGGGTGCAGGGTTAGTTGAATCATGTGAAACACTCAGAGCAGTAATTGCACAATATTTCCAAAAAATAATACTAAAATATGAAATCCAAGAAATGGTGATATTAGTGATGATGTGCATAAAAACAATATCTTCTAATGGCAGCAGCAGGCTGTAGGCCCTACCGCACATCATCATTTTTTTATTTTTTATTTTTGTTATCAAATGTAAGCCCTCTGATGATCTTCATGTGGCATAAAAGATTAAGGTTGTAGGCCAGGGGGTGATTCAATATTTGCTGGCTCTGCACTGCAAAATATGCTAAATTATTTCCACCAACACCATTTGTGTTTGGACTTTTTCTTCCCCACCTCCACTCTCATAACCAAGAAATATATGCCTTCACTAACCCCAATCATATTTGTGATACTGTTGATTTGGTAACTACAAGGTTACAAGTTCTATTTTCAATTTAAGTGGCCTATTGAACTTTTTAGTTTGAGTCAGTCAATTATGAACAACCTAGACTGGTTTGAGCTGATTCTTTGCCGGTTAAGGTCAGGTTTGAGTCGATCCTTTGCTAGTTAGGGTCACAAATTATGGTCAACCTAGACTGGTTTGAGTCGGTCCTTTGTCAGTTAGGGTTCAAGAATTATGGACAACCTAGACTGGTTTGAGCCGGTCCTTTGCTGGTTAGGATTAGGTTTGAGTCGGTCCTCTGTCGGTTATAACCACAAGATAGAATTTACTTAATACACATTCTCAAATAGTGGTGGCAAGTTTCTCTCTTCACTAAAAAGAAAAA
>CM008339.1:19073242-19083484 GCA_002525835.2 Ipomoea batatas
TGGGTTTTTGTAAAGCTTATTTATGTTTCAACTCGATCGATTTCTGTACTTTTGTTTCTTTACTGTACTTTACTGGCGATCTACAACAACTGCTAGCTAGCTAGAAATGATGGAAATTATTAGTGTAAAACTTTGGTCTCATCTGATTTTCTGCACGTGATTATTCTGAAGCCATTTATGTAACCTTAATCTCAAATTCAGAAGAGAATTCTGCTTTGAATTGAATTGAAGACACTTATATTATCACTGTAACTAACATATGACTCCACCACTTGACCACACATGAATATTATGCAGCAGACCTGCACCGCCCTAAAATAATAATCATCCCTACCTCTTTGTCTGTGCAACACTGTAATAAACAAATTTCTTTCTTCTTCTTCTCTCTCCATCCCCTCCCCCAAACTTTCCATTTCTAGCATAATTATTGGGTAGCGGCTCAAAGAATCGAGTTCAACGTCCTGCGATCCAAACGTGACATCAACCGCTACGCCAATATAAGGAGTATAAAAAAATAAAGTTGTGCTTTCGCTATTAATTATAATTTTTAGCGCAAATACTTGATCTGACAATTAGAATCATAGTAGGCCATGAGTTCAATAATATACAACAACAATCCAAAAGCATATATTATAATTGATTTGGATACCCCTGAGTAGCGTACCCAGCTTGGAGCGCCCACGGTACTTGGAGCCCGCCGACTGACCACTTTTACCGGTAGATGGGCTGAGTACGGATACCCGCTGGCCCACCTGATGTAGGCAGTCTTGTTGTGGTGCCCAACTGGGTGCGACACTCAGAGGCGGCGAACTGAGATTTGCTGAGGATCTTTCACAGATTCGGCGGGATACTTTCCTATTTCATATTAGGAAGCAGTTATGGCGGTTTTGGGCAGTTTATGCAACCTTCCTAAAGTCAAATTTGTTAAGTTTCTCTTGTTTTCCTTGTAGATGTTCATTATTCTTGTACAAATATCTCATGCAATAATCACATTGTAAAGGGTTCTGATTTTAATACATGTGCAAAGAGTGTGCAACTACTCTTTCCAATTACTTTGTCGTGTTATTATTATTATTTTTATTGTTTTACGGTTGTGTTGGCCCGGTGTTTGGCTACCTCGTGACCGTAAAACCAACAATAATATCACTTCACAATTTTTTGTGTATGATTAAAAACAATTTTCGAGTATAATTCAATTTGATCAATAATAGTTATTGTTACAATTGTGTACTTTGTATAAACTTATTATTATTATTAGTATGTAAAAGAGGTATAGCATCTTAGATGGAATGTTATATAGGCATCTGATCTAGAATGTTGTTTAATTTATATATAATGCTAGTGAAAGAATAAATGTATGTATTTTATGATATTTAAGTGTGAGTTCCCATATCCAAAAAGCAAAGACAATAATGGACCAAGTTAAATTAATGAGACATGAAGTATGGGAGATAGAAATGTTGGGTACGTGACTAATAGTGAGGTAGGTTTGCAACCCAAGAAAGGGTCTAATAATGGAAATGTTGATGTTTCAAGGACCAAAGCTGCCTGCTTTGATAGAAGCCAATCTCGTTAGTGTATCCCCTCTCCCTGGAGGAATGGAATTGAATTAGATCTTCAATCTAAAACCAGGAATTGAAAATTAATGATATGATAGAAACACATGAATGAATGAATGCATGCATGCATGCATGCATGTACCACAAATAAAACTCCAGTCTGGACATCCCATGAGACCATTTTATCCTAAGGTATGGGTAGCCTCAACCTTCCATGCCGTTAACATAAAAACAAGTGTATAGTTATATAGTACGTGATGGTAAGTCTGGTTGAATTTATCATTTGGCCTTGAATATTACTTGTCACGTATAATATTGGATCTCAACAATTTTTTTTTTCCTTTTGATATGGAATATTGTGGGCATTCTACCAATTAAGACACTAATAACATATTACGGTTAGTCACTTAGTTGTTGCATGCCCTCAAAATGTTATTTGATGGGTGGGGGACGAGGAGCTTTGTGCTCATCCTTGTACCTGACCACTATCCTCGTCTTTGGTCAAGTGCTCGCCTTCGGCTTGGTCAACTTAAAATTTTAGAATGTATTTTGCGTATCTTAGAAATGCATGATCTAGGTAATTTGTTAACATATTTTGAAACACTATGTTTAGAACTTAATCAATAAGTAATTGACCCGGGGTATGTATGGATCAATAAGTTCGCATAAACAATAAGGGTAAAAATTGTAAGATCGAATAATTGTAATAGTATTTTGTGGATGGATGTAAGAATATTACAAAGGATGTTTTGTAGTAAAATTGGACATGATTTGTCTAGGTCCAGACAATGGCTGTTTATACAAGGAAAAGCCCAACGTAACAAACCCCCTAAATATCCGGTAGGCCATGAGATTGGTCAAGGTCCTCAGGGATGGGCGACACAACCTAGCCAAAACCCACCATTCCAAACCTGGAGATGAGCTATGGCACAAGAATGGGTAGCTGCTTTGGGCCAGCTTTTGAGGCCGCTAGTCCCGAATCGCCAATCTTGGACCGCGTACTTGGGTCCGTGTGGTTTTCTTGGGTCCCGGGTCTCCATTCTTGGGCCGTTTTTAATATCTCCATCACTTAGAAAATGTGTGGTCTGGGTAATTTGTTAACATATTTTGAAACATACACTATGTTTAGAACCTAATTAAATTGTAATCAATTAGTAGTCTTTGAATTTGGTTTCTAATTTTGTTGAAGGCATTCAATGTTCGCTCTTGTACAAATATCTATATCTACATTGACATACCTAATAAGAGCCAATAAAGTTAGGCTCCTAATGGGAACTAAAAAGTGTTAGTGTAATTGTTTGTTGAAATGAATGATTCATATTGTTTTGACTTTAGTATTTTTTTTTCTATTTTACCCTCTATTATATTATTTACTTTTTCCTAAATAGTAAATACCCTTATATTCCATCAGTGTAAACTTTAGTAACCGAATATTCCGTTAACTATTTATTATTCTTAACTTACTAAGTTAATTGATTTCATAGGGAAGGTCTTAAGTTTGAACCCCATCCCAATCAAAATTGACATAATTTTTAAACATATACTATGAATATGTTAGAGTATATTAAAAAAAATACAATATAAAATTTAACATGAACTTTGGTCAATTAATTAAAATCACGCATTGGGCATTGTGAAACAGTACACCTAATTTACAATATATATTCAGCATAGATGAAAAACTATGTCTATTATCATTGTTTTTTTAAAGGAGGATTTGGTTATGTTTTTGAAGGTGCACGGCCCCAAGGCACTAAAATTGTAGTGAAGCACACAGGGGACTAGATCAAATCAATAATTCATTTCTGGCAGAAGTGGCAACAAGAGGAAGCATGGATCGGGCCAATTAATCAGATTTTGTATTGCAAAAATTATGCTTAGGGTACTATATAGTGAGGGTGCTCCCCTCTAAAATTGTTATTGCATTAGTTAATCCAACATTTTTGCCACAAGTCATAGTACAATTATGCATTCTTGAAATATTCACTTTTATAAAAAAAAATTGATAATTTTGCATTGATATACCCAAGATACCAAATGATACTTTAAAAATTCTGAAACACTAATTTAAAAATAAACAATGGACATCAGATTATTCGGTGCAATGCGCGTGTGGTAACTAGTTATTATTATTATAGAATAAGGGTCATAAAGAGTTCCCAATTTTCGACACACAAGGCAATATACACTCTACCACGAAATGGAATTCCCATCTTTTTAATCACAAGAATCATAACATGTGTGACAACGTAACCTCAGTCAAGTTGATCAAACTGTTAACTTACTAATCATAAACTTACAAGTTCTACTCTCAACGGAAGCAGACTATTTGTGGGGATCCCCAACCAATGAAAAGAAAAAATCATAATACGTGTGATCTCCTGATAGGCTCCCACTTGTTCCATGTGCTGCACGAACTTCACACCTTTACGTTCTTTAGCCTTTCTTAGTGCAACTTAAACTTGTAGCCTAGGGGAGGAATATAATATTTTTATTAACAAAACTTGATCAACAGGGAAGGAATGGATTACAAGTGTAATTCCCTAGCTCTTTTTTTTCTTTTTTCCTTTTTCCTTGCTATATATAAAAGAACACTACCCGCAACTCATAATTAACCAAAACTCCCAATATAATCTGCAGACATTATTATTATATTCATCATATCCATGGCTTCTAAAGATCTAAGTCGTCTTAGTAGTCGTAGACACCTTCATCTGAGAGCAGACAAAGCGAAACTCTCCGACCTATTTCGCGTACTATCGAATCGCGACATAGAGAGCCAAGACTTGGACTTCATAGATGGCATCCGAGAGCAAACCACAACCTTCGAGCGTCGAGGGATAATCTTTCTCTCCATCTTCTTCCAGAAGTATTTTCACTGCGTTTCAAAGCCTTTGTCTTGGTTTGGTTCCAAGTTTGAGTTCTGGCTCAACCTTGTCTCGCATAACAAAAGCTTTTTTACCACGTTGTTTCGTGCTTTGCAAGGTCAGTTACGTTACTAATCACTGCTTTCATAAGTACGATTGTCATTCATCTTGTAATGTCTGATTGTGCAATTCGAAACAGTGATTCTCATTTGATCTGGGGTTGTATATAGGTACATTGGAGATGCCGGATGAAGAATCGTGTAGCTATGTGTCGTTCATTGGGTACTTAGACAAGAGAGTGGATTTGGGGAAGTTCAAACCAGGAGACAAAAAATATTTTGGAGCAGTTTGTGCCGTGGCATCCAAAGTATCCTACGAGAACAAGGCATTCATCGGGTCTGTGGTCGAACATCGTTGGGAGGTAATTAATTAAACAAACATGAAACATAAATCACTTGCATTCATGTCGGTTTAATTAGAATTTGGAAGGACATGTATAATTGACTTTTATCCAATTCATCTCAAATTTTATGCAGATGGACTTCTTGGGTGCCTATGATTTTTGGAATGGTAACATCTTTTTTTCATATACTTCACAATTGGAGTATATATATATAGTATCATATATTATTGAAAAACTTCTATATACAATTCTTTTAGAGTCTGTTTGGAAACCGCAAAATTATATGAAGTCATTTCCAAATTTTTTCAGGGGTATTCAAAGAAAATAAAGTTAAAAAAAATTCATTCTAGTCAACAGAAATAAGACTTAGTTAGCCCGAAAATAATGTCTTCTTAGATTTTTAATGGGGGAAGAAATGTCATAATTCTTTATTTTCCCTTCTTTCTTCTCTTTCATTTCTCTTCAAGTCAGTTTAGGGTTTTTATTACCACCATCACCAACATTTTTTTTTGAAATACTCATAGTATATGTTTTATACTTTCTCAAACACTTATTATTATTATTATTATTAGAACAAATAATATGCTGAAAATGGACCAAACATATAAAATGCAATTTCACAGAAAAAAAAAAATTTTAACCTCATCCAAACATCAAGAAAATTAATATATTTTACTGAAAAAGAATTATTTTTCAGGTTTCCAAACAAACTCTTAAGATAAATTTGATAATGGTTTGATTTTGATGATCTATAAGAACATAAAACGTTCAAGAACTGGATCAATATGAAATATTTTAAAGATTATATATACAATAAAACTTCCATTCTTAAATAGGGAAAAATAACGTGAACCAATAATACCTACCTTCGATTCGGGTTTCGATTAACGTTGTTTTGAACAAGAACGAATATTTTCGTTCCGGATCGTTCTAAGAATACTTTAATTTGTTGAATTATATTCGAAGAGTATCAGCAGACATTATCAACACAAGGCTTCATATTCCACGACAAGACCACCGATCCCGACACGATCTTCGTGGTGTTCAGAGGTACGGAGCCTTTCAACGCAGAGGATTGGCGCACGGACTTCGATTTATCCTGGTACGAGTTCGCCAGCATGGGGAGAGTCCACTGCGGTTTCATGAAGGCCCTGGGCCTACAAAAGGACGAAACATGGCCCACAGAAATCGAATACAACCCTCAACGCCCAGTGGCCTACTATTTCATTAGGCAAAAACTCAGAGAAATGTTGAAGAAAAACAGTCGCACCAGGTTCGTTGTGACAGGCCACAGCCTGGGAGGCGCACTGGCGGTGCTCTTTGCGGCGGTTTTGGCGTTGCACGGCGAGGAATCGATACTGGAGAGGTTGGAGGCGGTGTACACGTTTGGGCAGCCCAGGGTTGGAGATGAGAGGTTTAAGGGGTTCATGGAAGAGCAGTTGAGGGTTTATGGTGTTAGGTACTATAGATTTGTTTATGGGCATGATATTGTGCCTAGACTGCCCATTGATGACGCCGCCATGATGTTTAAACACTTTGGGACGTGTCTCTACTACAATTGCCTATTCCAAGGACAGGTAATACAACATACTTGTTTGCCAAGACAATATACATAGACTTCGTAATCATAAGGTTTCAACTCCAGTTAATCTTATTGATTTCAGTTGGTTAATTCGGAGTAACAAAGGGGTCTCATTTTAGTCCGCGCCTATAAAAGTGGTTGGTAATACTGACCACCTAAGACTTTTAGGCTGATGGCAAAGAGAAGTGGTGTGCGCAACTGGGTGAAAACAGAGTTAATTGATCCAACACATTTTTTAACCAAAATATTTCAGTTCGGTTAACGGTTAAAGCTCTATACAATTTTGGTTGATTCGGTTTGGTTAACCGACGGATTAACCAAATGAACACCCCTAGCAAAGACATATATTGTTCCCACTCTGTAATCAGGTACTTAAAAAAGAAAACGCATACAGTTGTACAAAAAAATTTCAGCAACCAGGGTGAAGGTAGATATTTTTATTGAGAGATAGAAACCTAGAAACTTAGTAGTTGATAATCTTGCATTGATATACTCTCTAGGATACCGAATGGTACTTTTGATAAATTCTGAAAAACTAATTTAAAATACGCATTTGGGCATCACATTATTTGTGCATTGCGCGTGTGGTAACTAGTAGAAAAAAAAATGAATGGAAATGTATGATTTTACAATTATATATATTGTGAAAAGTTAGTAATAATAAGCTTTTTTTTTTTATGTTAATTCTTTTCCATGTGAAACTAACAGGTTGTGGAAGAGGAACCATTCAAGAACTATTTTTCGTTAGGGGCATTTGTAACGAAGAGGGTGGATGCTCTGTGGGAAATTGTGAGAGGCTTTCTTCTTCCTCGTATATATGGAGGTGAATATAAAGAAGGGTGGGTTCTCAAAGGTTGTAGATTGTTTGGACTCTTCATCCCTGGCTTTCCTGCTCATGGTCCTCAAGAATATATCAACTCCATCCGTTTGGGAGAAGCTGACTTATTTTATTAAATTATTTTTTTAAAATGTATATTATTGTTATTAGTCTGGTAAATAAATAACTTACATGATTTGTATTATAACTATATACCATTAGAACATTGTATATCCTATATATATTGGACTGAATAATGAATAATAAAGATTGATATATATATATATATTTTTTCTCTATCTTACTATTGTCTTCTCTTTACCTTATTATATATATATTTTTATATGTATTGCATTCACGCGGTGAGAACAGTACAATAATTAACATGAGGATATCTCTAAAGTTATAACATGTTACCACTTTTAATACTTAATAGTACTTTTAATGTAGTTTCTATTTATATAATAATACTAAATTTAACATTATGAAAAATATACCATAATCAATGTACTAAAAAGTAGAAAATTAAAACTCCTCATTCTAAAGATTAAATGAGTTTCCATGAGTGTGATTTCATCTACTTGCAAACCTAAGAAACTTGTTTTGTAGATATACGATCACCAAAATACTTTTATCCTAATTTATGGCAAAGTAGAAAACAACTCTCTCATTTTTGTATTGATTAGGAATTAGAATCGAAGGCTAGTATTTTCCCTTTATGTCTATGTTTAAAAAGTTTCTTACATTAGTTAAGTTGATATAAATCTTTTATAAATATGCCAATGTTTTAAGAATAGATATATATATCAATTATGAAAAAATGTCATGCATCTAAACTGGTCAGTGAGATGGGTCACGTACCAACTCTACACGCATTAAATTATAAATTTGCAGTAGACCATCTCACTAACAATTTAAGACAATAATAATAAAATAGCAACTCAAAAAAAGTAAATACGGAGTACGTACTCGTTTAAAATCTTCATTATAATCCTTAGTCTATATATACCATCATATTTTCAATATGTTCTCATTTAATTAAAAATAAAATTACAAGTTTATACAAATTTAATGAACTCTAAAAATACTAAACAAATTTAATATAAATTTAAGAATTTTTCATACTCTTAATATAGTGGGATAACTCATGGCCAATCCACTTAAACTTGTCTTCTCTTGACAAGTCATTAAATTCCTTATTCAACTCATCAACTGACCTTTATTATAGAATGGACTAATTTAGTAGGGATAAGCCCCACATATTTTGAAAAAAACATTCAAAAAAATTATTTTGAAAAAAGTAGTATTTCTTTTTACAAAATAAGGATATTATATGTATTTTTGAATTAAATGTGGTGTATTTTCAAAATTCATTAACTAAAGGTTGAGTTAATTAAAGGAAAAATTGAAAGTAAAATTATTGTTATAATTGAAAGTTACAAGTGAAATAAACTCAAAAATATTCAATTTTTTTATTTTAAATTTTCATTAAAAAAAAAATTCGATTGTTAGGCATACTTAAATTTGATAAAAACTTGGTAAGAAGCCTCTAATAAAATATTTTAACCATGTAATATCTTTACCATCAAATTAAAATTATTTATAAAATACATATCTAAAGTTAAAATTGAGAAAAATAGCTTGTAGGTGCGCATTGGGTGTAGCTGTTGTGCCTAGCACTGCACGCGCCAAGTAGGCGTGTAAATAACAATTTATTTTATTTTTTATTTTTTTTTACATTTTGTTGTGAGGATTTCTTTTTCTCCTTTTCTCCTTTTCTCCTCTTCCCTCTCTTTCTTATATTTGCCTAACAAAAATAAAAAAAAATTGAGATTGCTCTTGGTATTTTTGTGAGTGGTAAAAAAAAAAAATTATTATAGTGTTTATTATTTATATATAATAATTTTCCAAAAATAGAATAAAATTGAGCATATAGTTTATTCGTTTATATACCTAAATCGGATCGGGTAATAAGGGAGTTGGGTACAGGATGAGTAGATTGGGTTTGAAACGGAGTAGCTGAGCGGCGAGAGGAAGAGCGCGAGTTAGCGAGCGAGAGGAGAGAGCGAGTTAGGGTTTTGAAAATCTGAATCGCCCAAGGTTAGTGAGTGCGCTTATATTTCTTCCGTAACGTTTATATGCTCCTTTGACCTGAGAATTATAGAAAGAAAAAATGGTGAGTTTTCTGTGGTATATGATGAAGATGATGATGTTTTTGTGTGAGAAAGAGGTGTGTGTGTTGTGTGCAGGATTTCTCCTCATCGTCGTCGAGTGTGAGCGCTTGATTTGTAGAGAGGGAGGTGGTGGGATCGCGAGAGCGCAAGAGGAACAGAGGAGAGAAATTGTGTGTGTCTCGAGCGAATTTTTAGCTCTGCAGCTAGATTTGTCTTTGCGCCCCCTTTTACCATGTCGGATAGGAAGCTTGTTGTAAGTGTTTTTCTTAATTTTCCCCTGTACCAATTGCGTTGGTTCTTTCATTTATGTGTTGAATTTTGAAGGTTTTGGGTATCCCTTGGGACGTTGAAACCGAGGGCTTAAGAGAATACATGTGCAAATTTGGGGAATTGGAAGACTGTATTGTAATGAAGGTCAGTCTGCTAGCTGATTTATGTAGTTTTCTTCATATGATATTGCATAGTCTTGATGTTAGTGATATTGGATTTGGTAGCAAAAGTGAGATCTTGCATAATTATGCTACAAAATATTGAATTTTGTTATGGAATAAGCTTAAAATGTTAGTTGAACAAGTGGCTGAAATTAAATGTCTCTTCTGCCCTATGCGCTTGCAATTCATCATCAAGCATTTAAGGCAATCAATTCTTTTCCATGTTTCTAGGAACGATCCACTGGCCGTTCTCGAGGATTTGGCTATGTAACATTTGCAACAGCTGAGGATGCTAAGGTGATGACACATTGTTGCTTTTGTAAATGCTGGTTATTTAGTTATTTATATTATTTCTTATTTCAGTGATAGCTAATGTTAAAATTTCTTTTATTTTTATTATGTCTTTGAA
>CM008339.1:19135165-19148590 GCA_002525835.2 Ipomoea batatas
AGAATGTTGATCTAAGATATGGGGCAGTGAAGAGATTAGTTCCTACTGGTCCAAACCCTGACCACCCACCATCGTCGACTTCAACAATGGATCTTAATTTGAGATTTGGAGGGGTGAAGAGACTAGTGCCTACTGGTCCAAATCCTGACCATCCGCCATCATCAATTTCAACAATGGATCTTAATTTGAGATTTGGAGGGGTGAAGAGGCTAGTGCCTACTGGTCCAAATCCTGACCATCCACCATCATCAACTTCAACAAAGGATATTGATCTAAAATATGGGGTGGTAAAGAGATTGGTGCCTACTGGTCCAAATCCTGACCACCCACCATCATCGGTTTCAACACATAATATTAATTCCTGATTTGGGGGTGGTGAAAAGAGATGTAGTTAGTGGTCCAAGTACTCCTGACACATAATGCTAATCATCTCCCTATCATCGGCTTCCATCAAGGATTTTTATAATTTGAAGTGGTGAAATGTTGGTGACTAGTTGTGCAAATCCCTACTATGCTTCAACAATGAAAATGATATATTTATATTTAAAATGAAATTTTGGTATTAAAAAGTGTTTCAATTGATGATGTTTGCATGCATATCGATGATTTCTTGATTTAATAGAATAATATGATTTGTTTTAACTAAGTCGTGTTATTATATGGACTTGCTTTTTGTTATGTGATTTAATAGAAAAATAGACACTTCATTAAATATATAAAAGTCTAACTATATCATTATATTGTACATTTTAACATTTTTTTCGTTTTATTTTTTTATTTTTAAAAAATTTAAATTCATAATAAAAAAAAAAAATTCCGTGCAACGAATATAACACTAGTATAGATAAAAGAATACGTGGTAGAACTAATCATGTGCAGATAGAATATAAGTAAGAAATATATAAGGCGATCTTTATCTGCCACCCCTAGCTACACATAAAGGCCCAAAAATATACATAAAGAAAGTGAACATCAATCAATAAGAGGTGACACTTGTGCCTAAAATGTAAAGATAAGTGGCAGGATTTAGGAATTGACGGGACAATTAGTGATTTATTTTTTTTCAATTACTCTTAAATAAGTATTCGGAAGGCTTAAAATTAGTCTGGCTCATGTTAGGACGGAATTAATGAGATGAGATCATGTTCGAAGTTTGGCAATCATCTCCTCCAACACCGCCACCGACATTCCGGCTCGATCTCCTCGGTCAATCTGGCTCATAACCTCTTCCAACAGCGCATTCTTCGCCTGCGCCTGCGGGTTTCTTTGACCGCCGCAATCTCTGAGGAGCAAAATCAGCGCTTTGGCCGTGTCCCGGGCCGTGGCGGTCCCGTCCACCGTCAACTGAAGCAGCCCCGCCATGGCCCCTTCCCGCAATATCATTCCCCTGTAGCTCTCTCTCCAGCTCCGACAAATCCTCAACAGAATCCCCACCGCGTATTCTTTACACAATCTCGAGCCCTCCTCCATCGCCTCCACTAACACCCCGACACACCCCGATGTTTCCGCGGCCTCCTTTAGCGCCGCGTCCGATGAAGACACCATGTTTTCCAGCACCGCCGTGGCTTTCTCCACCAGCTCCGATGATTTCTCCCAGGAATTTATTAGTTGGAGCAGCAACGCTCCCCCTCCTGATACGGCTATTCTCGGGACGGTTTCGTGGCACGTTGAGAGATTGTGTAGTACGGATATGATGTCAAGACTGATCGTGTAATTTGCAGCCGTGAAGTGTGATCTGAGCAGATAGAGAAGATGTTCTACCGCCCCTGATCTCGCAATCTCCACCTTGTTTGCCATGCAAGAAGAAAGTGTCAAAAGCGCTGCGATTGCTAGCCCACATAATGATTCGTTCTGGAGATGAAGCACCATTGCTAACACTGGTATAGCCCCAAATCTTCCAATCAGGATCTTATTCCTGAAAATTAAATAGGAACCTGTTAGGATTAAATGCTTATAACTATGTCAAAATCAATAACTAGTAGTTAATAAGGCAAAATTTTATTTGTTCAGAAGCACATTTTCGAGAGTCAGAGTGCTTGACTTGACTCTTCAGATCAGCTCAATAATCTCTAATCACCTGGTGCTGAATTTAATTAGTCATTCAGGTCTCTGCCCAACAATCTCTAGTCACCTGATGTTAGACTTGATCCTTCGGATCTCTGCCCAACAATCTAGTCACCTGATGTTGGACTTGAGCCCCTGCATACAAGAATAAGAAAGAAATTTGCAGAAGATAGTTCAATTTTCAACAAACCTTTCACTGCCATAGGCTAGATTAAGAAGAGCCAAGAGTGAGGCTTCAATGGCTTCATAATCTTGGGAATGGAGCATAGAGATCAATGGAGGAATGATGTCTTTTTCGGCTATTTTGTGGCGTTGTTTCCTCGTGAATTCGCCGACTTGCTTTGCAGCCATGACTTGGGATTTTCCATCGCCAAAGATGAGAGCTTCCACCACCATTTCCTCCATGGATATGGAAGCCCTCGATCTCCAGTATAACTACTGCCACCCTTCCCGTTAACTTCTCAGCTTATATTTGGATGCAACAGTTACCGTTTGGATAAGGTATATAGTTTGCTTCACAAGTATGTAACGTCTTTGTAGCTTTTTGACACTCTTTTTGACATAATTGTTTGGCTTAGAAGCAATCTCTGTTCCCTTTTCAGCTTTCCCATCCACTTAACTCTCTTAGATGGAAATACCTTGCATTCAATCTCTACTTTCCTCTTATACAAGAAACTATCGTCAGCTCTCCATGCTACAGTACAACTAACATGTTGCTGAGGCGATTGATTCCTGAGTGGTAGAATGTGGGCAAGTACACAGGATCAATCCCGAGCAGCAGTCGCAGTATAAGAGTACATCCATCACTTAATGTGATGGGCTCCTTATGGGTACCAAATACTGATCTTCTCACTTAATGGGTCACTAAGTCATCATAATTTACTATTCCACTATCTGATGGGCCGTGATGCGGGAGCCTGAAAATGAGAAAATTTTACTTTTTGTGGACAAGAACAACTAGCATGTTGCCCGCACTCAGCTAATTTATGAGTGTTAGATTGTAGACAAGGATACATGATCGAATCCAGACCGTCGCAATCTAATAGTTTCCTCTAATCCATCAAGCAATATGGTAGGCTCTTTGTAGTCACAAACGCTTATCTTCCTACCTAATGAATCACTAAGTCATCATAATAATTTATCTTTTCACTCTCTATTCAGCTGAGATGTGAGAGTCTGAATGCAAGAAAATTTTACTTTGGGCAACTACAACTAGCATGTTATATTATATCATAAATGGCATGAATTTAGCTTCGAACTTACATAACTGCTTGATTTATATCAAAGTTTTTGACTCACATAATGAGGTGGACGAGACAATATTAACCTATAAAGTTTGTTAGTGTATGGCTAAATTATTCAAACAAGATTGAACTTGGCACCTGAAATTTGCTTTGTTAGATTTGATGATTCACCTTCCCATGACGAACAGATGTGATCTCGATCTTTCTTTTCTCACTTTCAACAGACACAAGAAAACAGAGAAGAGATCATATATCTCTGACTAATAGTCCCTTCGGGGACATCCGATATCTCTGACTAATAAGATTTTTTCTGTTTCTCATAATGGATAATCTTAAAAATTCTTAGTGGGGGGCATACATATCACTAGGATAGTACGTAGTATTATTAAACTATTGTTTCAATTATGTTTCCCGATAAACAATGCAGATTTTCCCATATCTTTATGATGACAATCAGCTAAAACATTTGCTTTGATTCTTGACTTAGACAAGTTTTCCTGTTCTTCCGGTCCAACGTAATTGATTTTAGTAACGAAATATGATTGGTTGTTCACACGGCTATGTTCAATCATAATGGTAGTGTGCCAGAAATTATTTTCCAGAAATTATTTTCCTGTTTTTTAAACACACCCTTCGTTAAATATAATTGTTTGAGTTGGAAAAAATATTTGTATTATGTAATATTTTAAGATACAACAAATAATACAGAAGAAAATAAGTGAGCAAGAAGTGGATCATTTGACATCTTCAAACGTATATTCACTTTTCTATATAAGTCTTTAATCCCCTTTTACAAATAACGTACATGGATACTCGGTTAAAACTTATGACATAAAAGAACATATATAGAAATTTTGAGTTGCTCTACTAAGAATTTTTCTTTAAAGTTGTGTAAGTGAAAATTTTATCTAAAAATATATTCTCAGAGTTTACTATAGATCGCACAAGAAAATATGACAGTGCTGAAATTAAATTTTCATCTCTTAGACTTTTATAGCGTAAATCCTTTCATCTTAGACCTTTCTCAAAGTACTTGTCCGACTCTTCTCAAATCTTTTTCATATCACTTCCTGATTACTGAGACTCACCGAACTTACTCCAAAAATGGATGTACAAACATATATAGAGTTAATTCCACTTTTAGTCCTAGACGCGTATGCCAATTTTAGTCCTCCATAATAAAAATGGTCAAATTCTAAACACTATTTTTTAGCGTGAGGCACTTTTAGTTCTCCGTGACTTTTACCGTATGTGGACCGTGAATTAAAAGGACTTTTTATGTTGTCTTCTTCTAATTCTTTTATAGTTTTATTCCTCTATTTTAGTGGTTATTTTCAACAATAAAATTTTATGACAAGAAGTAGGGAGCGGTTATTGGAAACATATAATGCTTGAATCGATCTCTTGTTCTTGTTCTCGTAGATTATTGAAGACAACATTTTGTCTCTTCTACCATGAGATATGTGTATAACTGCAGTATATACTTGAATCGTATTGGTATTAATCATTATATCTTAACATTCAATAATAACATTTAATCGAGATTAATTCTTAATTGAGTTGTCCTAGTATCTCATTCTTAATTTTTCATTCTCTATCTTTTCATAAATTGAATTCGACCTGTAAATTCTAACTGTTAATAGATAGTAACATTCAACTTTACAGTAATCTCTGCATTGAAATACTGCCAAAATGAAGATGGAAGCCCAAGAGCCCCCCTATGGCTGTTTCTTGTGCTTACATGCTACCTTGTACGAAATCCCCAATTTCCCTTTCGCCTTTTCTACCTCCATCTTCATCTCCGACCTTGCGTTTCTTCAGAAATCGAATCCCCTGCTCCAAATCTCCATTGATGGAACCTCTGCACAGCGAATCTCACACCAAATT
This sequence comes from Ipomoea batatas, assembly GCA_002525835.2. Classification (NCBI taxonomy): domain Eukaryota; kingdom Viridiplantae; phylum Streptophyta; class Magnoliopsida; order Solanales; family Convolvulaceae; genus Ipomoea; species Ipomoea batatas. The sequence goes on from CM008339.1 coordinate 19,140,361, forward strand.
CATGGAATTTCCGTACGTCTCCGCCCCACACAGAGACCTTATGGTGCAACTCGTCTCCTCCGTTGAGACCCGACTTGAATCCGCCCTTCAGCCTTGTACTCTCCCACCCGATGTCCAGTACTACCAAAACCCTACTGGCTCCGCCCATGCCTCTCTCCATGTCCGGTCCGGCCTCCCCTCTTCCAGGGTATTTTCTCTATCTCTGTCTCTGTTGTTGGATTTACTATTTTATTCTAGGTTAGAAGATTATGGAGTGATTATTAGCTCAATTTTTGTGATTTTGGATTTTGAAATTCCAGGAGCCAAGTTAATGCAGTTCAATAAAATTTCTAAAGTGTGCTGTTCTTAATAAACAAGCCTATGGTACTTGATTCTGTTACTACTAAAAGAAAAACTTAACCTTGAGTGTATATTTAACCAAAATTTGCTTGGAATTGGAAACCTTGAATGGGTAACAAAAGGATCCCATCCAATTTTGATTTCCAGTTTGCCAACATCATATACTAATTGTGAATTGTGATTTGAACTTAAGGCTTGTGTGTACTGTTGACTAAAGTATATGATAAATCCATGAAATTGGCCCGGGGATATCATGGATCACCCATTAAAGTGAAGAGGTGATTGATTATGAAACATGGGAGATCTCATATTTTAGGGATTTGATGTTGAGTGTCAATAAATAGTAAAAGATGTTTTAGATGGAAACTTAAAAAGGAAGAAAACCACCACCTTTCTTAGGGTGGCTGGCTAGAATCTCCAATGTTAAATTATTTGTAAATGTGCATGGAGTAGATGGAGGATCAAGTGAGGTTTCTGTAGCTTGTAGATGATTGTAGACAATGGTCCCTTTTAATGTTCTTGGGGGCTTACTTATATACGCTTCTTACATGGTTTGGTACCCCTCCATTAATTGGTGGAGTACTTGCTTAATTTGTGGGGTAGTGGTCTTAATAAGACCAGAGATTATTATGCCACTTTCCTTGATTAGTAAAGTTGAGTTACATAGTTGATAGGTGGAAATGGTCTCAGAGTAGATTGACTAGAGTCTAGAGGGCCAATCAAGGTGTCTTACATTAGACAGAGATACCATGAATATGAACAAAATAGTTTAGGTATATTATTAGTTTAAAGTTAAACTTCTTGTCTGTATATTTAAAATAATGATTGAGAAAGCTCGTACTTATATAAGCATAACCAGACATCTTAGCAATTACTGGTTTTGTCCATGCAACTGTGAGAACTAAGGTATTGATCCCTAGCTTCTTCTTGCTTATATAAGTGCTAGTTTTCTTATTCATTAGGTTAAGTATACTGGTAAAAGTAATAACAAGAATCAAAATGTGAGATTATAAATTTATAATGAAGGTTAGAACAGATTGATGATGCAAAATTGATGGAGCTATTCAATGTGCAAACAGATTGATTTCATATTGGGGAGTTGGGTTCATTGCAAGTTGCCCACTGGTGGAGCTTTGAACATAACAAGTCTCTCTGCCTATTTGAGACCCTCCACCGATGCACCAAACTTCTTAATTGAGCTCATCCGGAGCAGTCCGGTGTCTCTAATTCTTATCCTTGACCTCTCTCCTCGAAAGGACCTTGTCTTACATCCCGAGTACTTGAAGGAGTTCTATGAAGACACCCAACTAGACAGACACAGACAACTTCTCGAGAAGTTGCCTGAGGTGCGATCTTATGTCTCTTCATCTCTATATATCCGATCCGTTGTCTCTCCATGTGCCGTTATGGTCTCCATAGAAGCTCCTGCTGACCAGACATCACGCATAGATGAGATTATTCGAGATCATATTAGTCCTATAGCCAAGGAAATGCTCGAGACGTGGTTGGACATGTGTGCATGTGTTGAGAGAGAAGTCGGAGGGGATGAGAGTGCTGTATTAGGAAGGCGAGACCAGATCATTAAAAACAAGACAATCGAGATTGATCTTGGATCAAGCTTCCCTAGGCTGTTTGGAGAGGAAGTAGCGAACCGCGTTTTAGGAGTGTTAAGGGACATCTACAATGCTTGAATTTGGTCAGAGCATTATTATAGTGCAAGTGGTGATAATTGTACTTACTGTTGCAACTGAGCTGTACTGCTATAATATGTATAAACATGCATAGATTTGAATGGATTTTCACTGTTGTGGTTAGGACCACATTGTATTGTAAGACAATTGCCACATGTCAATATATAGAAGGCTCTTCTGATGAAAAATTTTGGTACTTCTCATCATGGTTGGCCACTTGGACTGTTGCACAGACTGGATCCTTGTTTAGTTGTTTTCTCAAACTATCTTCCAATCCTATGCTGCCAGGTCACCATTTTGAAACTTGGTAAGCTCACCCAAGATCCTGCCAACATTCCTCTAAAATCTTCATATGGACAAAAGACAATACAAGGGAATGGGAATATGATAATCCATCTGGGGACTGTGTTACCAACACCATTGAAGGATTTGAAGCATCATTTCATGAGAACAATTTGCACAGAGACCAAGCTTTTAGATTGCTGGAGCAAAAGTGTAAACAAGTATGAATGTTATATTCCCAAGTTGCAGATTTGTAGAAAATCATCTAAAATTCCCAACTGTAACCTTTCTTTGTATGATTGAAAGTTTTAAAAAAAAGTTCTCCAGTTATGAAATGAGAGATACAGAAGAAAAGTTGGCAGATTCGTTGATCTATCTTCAACCTAATTTTTCTTAAAATCTGACTATTCTAAAAAGTTTAGTCTCAGAGTTACTTTTCTGTACCTCCTGAATCAGGCAAATTATACCATGGACTAAGGTCTATCTTGCATTGTTAACTTTGGTCCAAAAATAACCTTCAGATTATGTACTTGTAGTTGATTCATTCTGTACCTGTAGTTGACAGTTTTTGTACATGTAGCTATCATATTATGTATTAGTAATGACCAAGTTATTTGTTTACATGTACAGAAACTATTAACTCTATGCACAAAATATGTTAACTGAAGGTACAAAATTTTGTATCGGGTTCATAATGTATTATGAACCATGATCCATGGTATAACAATTGCCTAAATCACCTCAATCGAATCAGGTAAATGAGAAATCAATATTTTTTTTTCTTCTCCCGAAAGTTGAATCCCCAACCCCAAGGGCCCCCCACGCCCCGGCATAGCTTCTGGGAGGATGTAAAAGGTTGCTCCAACACTACCGCGGGTGAGACTCAATCCTTGGTCTCTTTTCCCAAACTTCATCCATGTGACCAGTTGATCTATCTATGCCGGGCAATTTTTTTTTTTTCTCCAAGATGAATAGGAAACCTTCTGCCATGGTCTTCTCAATGTTGAATCTCCATCCATGATTTGACTTTATTCAATATCTTCCAAGATTAGAAAATTATCAAGATATATAATACAAACAATATAACCAACCGTCTTTCTTTATCTAGATTAATTTTGATTAAAAATACGTCTATACACTATTACACTTACACTATGCATGCAATGTAACAGCCAAGCCAACAAGGGATAATAAATCTTCAAAAATAGTTGTTTTATCTGATAGACAAACATAGTTATGATGAACTGAGACTTGTTATCTTTTTGCTTAGTACATTAGGAAAGCTAAAGTTCAAATGAATTTGCATTTGAAAATGAAAGAAACTAGTATACAGCAAGCACATGAATATGGGCGCATAACAACCTTAGCAAAAGTAGGTGTCCATTTTGAGGACCACAATTATGTAAACCTCTGGCTATGCCACGACTGATAGCAGCAATCAAGCACTGTTAACCATAAGTACTCTGTACCATATCAGACCCGAGGTGCCTGTGGCCTGTGGGACTGTGCTTTGGAACTCCTATTCTTACACTGTATGTATAATGTATATATCAACCTGGCCATGTGAGTCTCGTTCATAGTCTGATCTTGATAGCAGTGAAATATAAGTGGCATTGTTAAGTTTCATGGCATACAATGGAGACAAATTGCCTTAGCTTTCATCAGGTAGTTTATTTTTTCATGGTGACTTTAAGAATTGAAGATGCTATTAAACTTGATAGTTATGTTAGAAGTAAATTATAGCAAATTTGGTTCATGGAACAGGTCAAAGATGGAAAAATATTCAGATCGAGAAATAAATTTATTCTATTGTTTGGTAATTACGGAGTACTTTTATTCTTAGGAATAGTATTTCTAGAAATGAGTTATTTCTCTTGCAAGAGTAATGTTTGGTTCGATTTCAAGGGGAGGGAAATGTTGTTTTATGCTGTTTGGTTGGATGGAAAACATTTTCCATTAGAAAATGAATTTCTTGCAAAGATATGGGATTTTGTTTTCCATGAAAAAATAACATTCTTGGACTATTTTACCCTTATAAAAGTTTCTTAATTACATAGACACCTATTTATTCATTCATCTTTTAAGGGGCATATTGGTCTTTATATCCATAATTCCTTATCATTCCAAACCCAACCAAACAATCATATACCCAGTAATTTCTTTTCCACCAACAAAACAATGGAATCTATTTTCTTGGTAATTTGTTTTCTATGGAATTTGAATTCCATTTCTTTTAAATATTTTCCACCGAATCAAACTGGTCTAAAGGTTTGGTATTAGGATATGCTATTTGTGAACTTATGAATAATTAAATTCAAGTGAGCACTTGTAATCTCATTCATCCATTTGCAACCATTATATCATGGACTACAAGTATTGGCTATAAATTTGATGGAGCAATGAAATTTGGTTATCCAATTCGGTTCAAAGAAAATAGCATCACCAACCAAACAAGTGTGGACAAACTTTCACCTGTCTTGATGCACCGTTTAGTATAGGGTCTACAAACAAATTCATAAATTAAGAAATTTTTATTAATCTTCATTTTTGCTATTGTCAGGAAACGTACATTATAATTGGTCATGGAAAGATACACTTAGATCAGAATACAAAGCTTTATTAATTTTTCTTTCTTTTATTTTTCTCTTTCTCTAAGAAAAATATTATATTAACATTAAATAATCAATTGAGGTGTACTACAAGGCTGGGGAACTATCATGCATTATTGGGGGACTGATTTTTGTTGTACAATCAATCATCAGTAATAATTACAAGAAACCCTGCAACACTTATTTGAAGATAGACAAGATCACAGACCGACTCAAATTAAAAAGATTAACAGACAATGCAATTATGATTACTAAGCTAATTAACTGTTCGATCGATTTGGTTGGGATAACCTTCAAATCAAATACTAAATATAGTGAGAGATGTGGTATATTTTGTAATTTGACAAAATTGAATAATTGTGCTTAATCCTTTCAAATTATAAAATGGTTCACATCTTTTAGTATCATTATTATAATTCGGCATGTGAGCGCCTACTCATTTTAAATTTATAAAAAGATTTTAAAATTTGAAAAATACTTGTGTATTTTCAATGAGTATACTCTTAACTATATTACATATCTAGATTACTCCCATAATATTTTAAATTAAAAAGTGTAGATACACCGATAATTTTACATGTCATGACACAATAAAAAATTTTCAATATTATAAAGAATCTCTCAAACAGAACAAATTTGCTTGAAATATGTTTCACTCGAAGGAATTGAAGTCTATTGTCACAATAACTAATTCAACAACATCACACCTTCGACAATTGCTTGATCTCGCACTACCTCAGTTGNTTCGTCTTGAATAATTTTTTGTTGGAGTATGACGGGGGATAAAAAACTATTTACAACAATATATATTTTTTCTCCCACTAAATGTACACTTTTTTTTTTCTAACCAGCCGAAAGTGACATCTTTTTTTTTTTAATATTATATATATATATATATATCAAGATGTAATGTGGGGGACAAAGTCCCCCACTTTATGCAATTCACATGGGTAGCCATGCTACCCCATAAAAGTTTTCTTTTATTATTATAAAACTTGAATTCAAATATTTCATGCTAATCCCAATCAGGAAATCACGTGGGTCTTCAATCAGCAACAACAATTTACTGTCAAAAGTCTAAACACCTTGAGACCTTTAAAAAGGCAGTGGGTCCCAGTTAAATTCATGTGCATGACAATTCCAATGAGACTTTTTCACCTGCCCATCAATTAAGGAAACTTTTTCACTTCCACGAAGTCTTCTCCAGATTTGCTGCCTCGCCGGAATCCATGGTCGCCGCTGATCGACTCGCCATAACTAACCATTGTTGTTCATCATTAGCTCGCAGTTGTTGAGCAAAGAGACTGGAAAACTGAAGAACGTCGTGCTAGAAAGAAAGTTCTTCCCCAAACGCTGGATTCGTTGCTGTAACGACGCCGAAACCGCAAATCGACGAAAGAGGAATCTGCTGGACTGCTGCGGACCTTCGATGCATCGAATGCCACTTTCGACGCGTCGAAAGTACAAAAAATGGATCAAAAGCTCCACATTGAAGACGTTCGATGCTTCTAGTCCTAGTTCTGATGGTATGCAGGAGGTTGGTGGAGGTCACGATGGCTCGTCGGAGACGAAAACTCATGGTGGTGGTGGTTTCTTCTTCTTCCAGCAAACGGCGAGGGAGTAAGTGGCAGTGGATTTTTCTTCTTCCTTCTTCTTTTACCAACGACTGGCTTTACCAGTGAGCCATAACAATAACTATTGTGCCATGATGGCGGTAGTGAAACATGTTGGTGATGGCCGGCGAAGTCGAGGATGAATATGATGCTTTCAGCGAAGTATAGTGATGATAAAGACCTTTGATGAAAATGATAAGGATGTCGTGATTTCCTTTGCATAAAGAATTCCTCCAATAAGATAAACGGTCTGCTCATGAATGCCTCCTTTGAGCTGTCAGTGTTGTGCGATGTTGAGGTCACACTTATCACCTTCTCTCGTAGAGATGAGGCAGAGTTTCGACGGAAACCTCGGTAGCAACGGAGTCGGGCTAGGAGATGGTAGAACTTTGCCGTTGCATGGGATAGCCTTGAGCCTGAGCAACTCCAAAAAAAAAAAAAGGAAAATGGTGGGTGAGTTGATCCGGGGAGGCGATGTAGCGTACGGCCATGATCACGTGATGGCTGGCAGCGGGAAATACGCCATTTTTTCCAGTCAGTTATCAACAAACGAGCACAAGGACAAAAAAAAACACATGACCACGTCGGCTTGTAGGCGTTCGGTAGCGACGATCTGGTGATTTCAGGACGGTTTGGAGCAGGAGCAGACGATGGCAGTGCAACGGCATGGAGCTCTTCCCAAGCGATGGTAGCAGCTACTCCGACTGGATAGAAATCAGCCCGATGGACTCAATAGTAACGACGATGGAACAGATTCGACATGGTTCAAAGATGATGAAGCACTGTTGATGGTGGCGAGGATGGTGAATACCATCCGGTTGATTAGGGAAACACGGCATTTCCTCGCATTCCCCACAGACGGCGCCAATGATGGTGTAAATGTAAACGGGGGTACGGATTTACACCACGTGTTGTTTGATTGTGTATGATGTAGTGTATGGTGTGTGTATGAATGCAGGGAGAGGGGGAAAGGAAGCCATGGCTTCTTCTTGGAGAAAAGAGCCAAGAACTAGAAAGAGAGAGGAGTGAATCTTCCGGATTGAATCCGGGATGAGAGCCTGCCATTAACATGAGGGTCAGGTCCTTTATATAGAAATAGGACCTGACCCTTCAGGAATATAATATTCCCCAAAGGTCACTTGCCCTTTAACAATCCCTAAGGGACACCCGACCTTTTAGGGGTACAATAATACACAGACTATATACATTGTATTTCTACAGTAGTCCCTTGGGGTATTTACCCATCAGTGACAATATAAACACATATAGGTCAATAACTATATAAATATAAATACACACACATATATATACATCTCTTAAACAAATGAAAATTAACATGATAATCTTTTTATAAATATTTTAAATTTTAAAGTGCACCAATTAGTGATAGGTGCGGCATCTTAAGTTCACTTTAAAATTTGATATATTTATGAATTTTTCACCACTTTTTTCTTATTTCCCTTGCTTTAGACCCACTTATATTCTCATACGTTAAGATTAAATTGCAAATTTACTTGTGAAGTGATTTTTACAAGATCCTATAATTATATATACACATATATGTGTGATGCGTACATCCGCAGTTATAGAGACATGCATGAAAGGAAAGAGTTGAAAAACTAATGAGTGGTTGCTTCTTTTGAATGACAAGAAAGACTCACAATTACACCCTTTCTTGTAACCAAAAAATGTGAAA
>CM008339.1:19163646-19175832 GCA_002525835.2 Ipomoea batatas
CTCCCTCAACCCAGGCCGCACTATCATTTTTCAGTTTAGATAACATATTTTTCTTTTTCCGAGCAGAGGCATACCTGTGATAGAAGCGAGTGTTTGCATCCGCACCCTTCAACCAGTGTTGCTTGGCACGTTATCTCCAGAACACATCTTCCTAGGCCTCAAGACGAGACAAGCGATCTTCAATACGTTGGTACTCAGCCAGTGAAGCTGGGTCCCTACGGCCAAGCAAAGCCAGCTGACTTCTCTTTAAAAGGCGAATCTGCTCACCAAATTTGTGAAAATGTTCACCTCCCCACTTCGACAAGCGGTCAGCACAAACCTTGAGGTAGTCCATCACTCCATTCTCCCTCCCTTCGAGCCATGCAGCCTCCACAACCCCTTTGCAGCCCTCGTCTAGCAGCTAGGCCATTTCAAATTTAAAGCATCTTGGCTCACCACGTCTCCTTCTCCCGCCATGCACATCAAGGAACAACATGGAATGATCAGATGACCGTGCTTTTATGTTCTCAACAGAATGCATGTCATGGATGGAGCACCACCTATCAGTAGCAAGGACCTTATCTAACCTTTCCTCAATCCACCCATCGGTTCCACGTCCTCTTTCCCACGTGAACTGATACCCCCGCATCGGCAGCTGAACCAGATCACAGGCATGAACCGTCTCCCCAAAACCACGAAGGAGACTATCGGGGTGAGGGTTGCCCCCGCGCTTCTCTGACTGGTATAAGAGATCATTAAAATCTCCAAGTACCACCCAAGGGAGCGAAGAGCGATGTGCTAGACTCGTAAGTAGCTCCCATGATTCCCTTCTCTTACTCCGCTCCGGCTTCCCGTAAAAACATGTCATGCGCCAAGCCGCCAACCTCTCCTTCACTACCTCCACATCAATATGATTCCTCGAGTAATTTAATAATCTGGCTGTGCAATTCCGCCTCCAAAGCAGAGCCAAACCCCCGCTCAATCCTACATTATCAACAAAAAACAAACCATCAAAGCCAAGCTTAACTCGGAGTCGTTCAGCATGTGAACGTTCCAGCTTGGTTTCCATTAAAAACACAAAATCAGGCTTCTTTCTGGACACAACGTCCACTAACTCGCGAACTGTACGTGGATTGCCCAAGCCACGAAAGTTCCAACTTAACGTACTCATGATGATGGGCGGGTCTATGAATCAAGACCCGCCGAATGCAAGTTTTTTGACACGTCGGTCATCAATACATCGCCACTGGCCACTCCCGACCATTTCACACCGCCGCCGGACCCCTCACGACGTCGTTTGGTGATGGCCACCACTCCAACATCAGACTGCACGTCACGGACTAGTGAAGCCTGGACGACCGGAGTGTGTGACACAACATCACCCACACCGTCAGCTGGTTTCTCCGGTCCACTAAGCGGAATCAGCCACGGATCACCTATGGCACTAGGGCCTCTGGGCGCGCCTACTCGCAACTCTGGACCGAACAAAAATTGATCAACCGACACACCTGATTCCCTGGCCTTCAGACAGAAACGGTAAGCATGCCCAAGCATTCCACAACAAAAGCAGTACGTATGAAGCCTTTCATATTTGAAGACCACCCAACATGTGGATTTAACACGTTTAACAAGCTTCATTCGACGCTTAAGAGGACGATCAACTGGAATCGCCACCCGAATCCGAAAAAACGTTTTCCATGGCGCCCCCGCAAATCTATCATCGATGCGGACAAAGGTACCAAGGAAATTGCCAATCTGTTCCAAGACCGAATCCGATGTGTAGCCTAGCGGAAGCTCATGAACTTGCACCCACATGTCCACCGAGTTGAGGGCAACACTCGCAGGTAACACACCATCGCACACCTGCCCGCAAATCAAAGTATGATTCTCGAACGACCATAGACCCTCCTCCGGGACATGTTGCATATCCGAGTGATGATAGAAGACGAACAAAAATAACCCCGGTTGAACTTCTGATATTTGGACTCCTTTTACGGGCTGCCAAACCGAAGCCATAACCTGACGCATGAACTCAATCTTGACAAACTTATTAGTCAAGAAACGCCCTACTACCATCCATGTTTCCTGACCGGCTACTTGGACTACACCGACATCATCACCGGTCGGTTCGAAACCTTCCTCTTCGTCTTCCAGCGCCATATCGGCCCACCTCTCTATCAAGCGAACAACCGCCCCTTCCTCCGTGGACGCCATGCAAACTTGATAACGAAACAGAAAGATCACGTGAATCAGTGGAAGTCGACCACCCGAACACAGGGGAGAAAAAGTCGCCAAAACGAATGGAGAAATTGTCTTGAATCAATGGAAAAACCTAGGAAACCCTAGGAAGAGAGAAAGAAACCCTAGACAAGCTAGAGAGAAAAAATGGATCCAAAAAGATAGTTCCAGTTTGTATTCTTGTTTCCTTTCTTCCTTGTAATTCCCTTTTCTTCCAGAACTTGTCCAAAATGCTCCAAAATTCCTCCTTTGTAGTTCCTTGTAGATAATTCAACACTTGGACAATATAACACATAAAAAATTCCCAATTTCACTAGGATAAGGGAAATACAATTAGAATAAGGGGTGAATTATTGTATAAAATAGTAGATATCAACTCACATGCAGTTACATGGGCTTGTAAGCGCTTGTGTACCACCCCTCTCCTAACCTCTAAACCTTTTGTTTCTTGCACAGTCTGATTCACGCTAGTGTGAGCATCTATACGACTTCCTTGCTATTTTGACTACTTTAAAGTCATAATTGGGTTTGATGGTCTTCATAAGAGTTTCAACCCTTCGAGTTGGTCAAAACACTGAGTAGTAGATAATTAAGGTGTGCTACAATTTCAACTTCTTACTCATCTCTTTTTCTCCACTTTTGCCTTGGTTTTCCCATGTGATGAAAACCCTTTAATACACCACTCTGTGGCTCCCTCGGAACTTGGAAGTATTTTACCAATTTCCTTAGTTTCTCATTGATTCCCAATGACTCAAACTACACCCAAAATGCTCCAAAAACCATTCAACTCATCTCAATCATCAAGAATTACACTTAAACACACAAATGAATCAAATGAGGAACACTTTAGATAAAATAATATGCATGCAAAATAAGCTAAAATTCAAGGTAAAAATATGAATGATTAGACACCTATCAATTCCCTCACACTTAAACATTTGTTTATCCTCAAGCAAATAAAGCAAATCAAATAGAAGACAAGCAAATGATTGCATAAAAATTCTACCAAAGCAAATTAAAAAATAACAAGTACTCAATAAAAAAATCAATTGAATTCTCAAACACCTTTTATCCATCCAAAAGTTGAGTGAATATGGAACAAATCTTCTTTTGTTTTTAACAAAAAATTGACACGCTCTTACAAGGAAACACTCATACCCTAGGATTTTACAATTAATGGTTCCTCACCAAACAACCTAAACACAAGACATAGTCTAAAAGACTTGAAAAGGAAGACAAATGAAAATTGGTGAAAGGTATATGCCTAAACAAAAGATAGACAAAAGTGATGCACAAGTCTCAATCAACCAAACATTCTTCATTTACCAAAGTCCTTTTATGTGTGAACACAAAATGTGACATAAGCTTCTCTTAGTACACAATGCAAGGCTTTTTAACACTCTTAACTTTTTTGGAACTTCTAGAGTTTCACCTTAGAGAATTGAATACCCCATCAAAGATTTAGTTAAAGATTTGGAAGTAATTCAAAACACCGCTTCTACGAATTGTTGGTCTCATCCTCTCTTCTTTTACCTCATCAGCATTGGGATTGCAAAGACTTTTTTAGATTTATAGAATTGCCTCTTCTGCATCCTTACACACCCACAAATTGCCTCTTTCATAACGGGGAGATGATTAAATAAACCTCACAAACTCTCTTAGCCTTTTGCCTTATTGTCACATTTTGTTCACTTTGAAAGAGTATCAACCAATCAAACCAAACAAACCAAGGACTTGTGCACACTCGAGTCGGGAATAAATAAGGTCGTGTGGGTCAAGAGGAATTAGATTTAAAGAGTTATAAATGAAAGAACAAGCTTGGCTCAACTTGGTTACACCTAAAAAATAATTGAGGTGTGAATAGGTGAAATTGGATGTGGTACAGGTGTAACTAATGCCTTTATCATCCTATGGTCTCATGTGTGAGCTAGGTGTGTGTTCAGATCTGACTCTAATCTCTAAAAATTGATATGTGTCACTTCTAAGAGCCTTTAAGGAAAAAAGAAAAAAGGGAAATTCAACCTAAGGTAGCTGAAGTTCAGTTTTACCCCGTTTACAAATTAAAGAATTCCAACAAATAGGATGGATGGAAAATGTGAAAGTGGTACATCAATTTAGTCAACGCATGCACAAGAGGGCAATATAATGGCTGTATTGAAACTTTATAATATGGGGACTAAATTACACGGCCGAGTGACCATAACCCCAAATGCCTCTTGACCTTGAATGCATATTATATTGTCCATTTACTTTACGGATGTCGCTTGGCTATTTGGCTAATTGCTAATGCTTTTAGGCACTTTTATTATTTATTCTTTAAATACTTTTGGTGTGGATAATAGTAGACACAACGTGTTTCAACATTGTATAGTTATTATTATTATTATTATTTTAAGTAAATACCAGTAGAGGTCCTCCGACTTTGATGGCACCGTCATTTTTAGTCATCAACTTTTAAATTAACCACTTTTAGTCCTCGAATTTGATGGCACTATCACTTTTAGTCATCAACTTTTAAATCAACCACTTTTAGTCCTCTTACTTTTTGTTTCTAGACACCTATGGTCCTTCATTTACAATTGGACACCTAATGTCATTTTATCAAGGGCAATTCAGTCATTTGGTCCAAAATTTAGTGTTAACAAAGGAGAGTAGAGAATAGGGTTTCTTCAATTATTTTGATGATGAAATATAATACTTAATAAATTAATTATAAAATGACTGAATTGCCCTTGAGAAAATGACATTAGATGTCCAATTATAAAGGAAGGACCATAGGTGGCTAGAAACAAAAAGTAAGAGGACTAAAAGTGGTTGATTTAAAAGTTGAGGATTAAAAGTGACGGTGCCATCAAAGTCGGGGGACCTCTACTGGTATTTACTCTTATTATTTTTTTATACAAACTGGAGGGGAGACCCAAGGATTAGATTATTATTGAATCATTAAATTATAAGTATTGGATTTAGTATGTTACGTTGTTTAATGATTCAGTTTTATCCGTTATTAGGTACTTTCTAATATTAATTAAAAGCTTTCATCCTTGTTAGATTACACTAATATTTTGTACACGGGATATGTGAAAATTCATGCATAATATTAAAATATTACTAAATAAGAATATATGTAAAAAATTTAGTCCAAATTATATTTCACATTTTCTTAAAGTGATAATTTGTAATTATCATATTTGAATATAATATAGAGAATTCATAGTATTTTTTGAACATAAAATCTCTACTTCAATAATATTTTGTTTATTAATCAGTCATCTATACAAATTAACCCACCCTCAAAGTGCCTTACATATCATCATCAGTTCATCACCACATCAGTAAGCACCAATTAATTATTCTCCGTTAAACAAAGCATTGCTTATATATTTACGGGGAAAATGAAACTTTTAATTTTTTTTTTAGGATGATGAGAGAAACTCAGTCACTATCTGAGAGTGTGTGCACTGAATAAACTCCGATAAAGGATCACAAGGAAGAGACTGGGTGTCCATAGCTGACCAGCTCAAACAAAAAAGGTCAATAAGCCGTTCATGTTGACATTTCTTACTTAATACTAGGGGTACAAACAAGCCGAACCAAACTCCCCGAGCTTGAGCTCGATTACTCACAGGGGGCTCGAACTCGAAAAATGAAGCTCTAGTTTAGCTCGCCATTTTTTTAAGCAGGTTGAGCTCAACTCGATTGGCTCGAGTATTCGAACTCAAACTCTAGGTCGAATTTGACCGAGCTCGATCCGAACTTTTACTGAGCGGCTCGCGAGCAGCTCAACTCATTTACACTACTAAGTATTACCAAAGTGATTCTTTTAGTCATTCGGCATCAACAAATTATAATGAAAAACTTACATTTTGAATCCTTTTAAGTCTAAACACACTTCTACAGTTCTACTAGCCAATAAAATTGTTCATTTACCCTAATTATTTCGTAGATTATTTGAGAGCTCAAAGGGCAAAAATATCACTTCAGTATCAATATAAGGACTAAAAGTGAAGTAACTAGCAATTGAGTGAATTCACATACTATAACCTCATAATTGAGAAATTATATATAGGGTTACTTTTCCTTGTTTTATTGCGCTTAGCATAGTTAAAGGATAACTATTAGAAATATATAAATGCATATCATTATTAATTTTTAAAAAATTATTAGTCAATTTGTTATATTATATACCATGTTGGTTATCCTCTAGGGGAAAATAATTCTCATAAAAAATTAGAAAAAAATAAAGAATTTTGCATTGACCAAAATCACATGTTGAAATCACATAAAGAATTACTAATAATAATTTCTATATGAAATATGCTATTTTCCTCCTAAAGGTATCTTTTAATGCTCAATATGATAATAGAACTCTTATATATATTCATTACAGGTCCATTTGAAAATTTTAAAATGTCTTCCGTATTAGGACTCTATATGTTTGAGTCACATTAGAATTATCAATCCTAGTCTAGTTGAGACTTCTCCAGTATATATATACTTCTATTCTTTGTCATTGTAATTGTTGAACTCTATTGAATACAGATATACAGTTCTCATCTGGTATCAGCTAGCCAGGTTCCTTTCCTCATGGCAGACGGATCTGTTAATTCCTCTGAACGGACCGTCTCAGACGCTACCCTCTCGACGTTCATGTCCTCGGGTGTTTCGTCTCTTCCCACCGCTCATCACTTCGTTAGTATTAAACTAACGAACACGAATTTTTTATTTTGGCGAACTCAAATTGTGCCGTTTCTACGTGGTCATGATTTGATTGGATTTGTCGATGGCTCGTATCCACCGCCCACTCCGTTTCTGCCGTCCGCCACCGTGCCTGGCTCCAGTGCGGCTGTGCCTCCTCCCCAACCGAATCCCGCGTATGCAGCATGGGTAAAGCAGGATCAAGCCGTGCTCAGTATGCTTGTGGCTTCTTTCTCGACGGAGGTAATGCATCTGGCGGTTGGGAAGCCTACTTCGAAGGCAGTTTGGGAGTCCGTTGAGCAGGCTCTCGCCTCTTCCTCGCGAGCACGGACGCTGCACCTTCTCAGCCAGCTGCATGGTATTCAACAAGGAGATTCCTCCGTATCTGATTACATTGCTCGGGCACAGGTGGTGGTAGAAGATCTCGCCCTCGCCGGTCGGACTGTTTCGCTCGATGAGCAAAACTTATACGTATTCTGGGGTCTTCAGCCGGAATACCACTCTGTCACGTCGTCTCTCTCTGTTCTTGGACGGCCGGTGTCGCTGCAAGAGCTGGCTAGGCATTTGGGCTCTCATGAATTCGTCACCGGTCACGGCTATGGCGGAGCAGCTCTGGTTCCCACTGCTTTCGCGACTCAGCGTGGTGGTGGCCGACGGCAGTGGCGTGGCGGCCAGCAGTAGTCGGCTGGCAGTGGGCAGTTCAGACCTGGCGACGGAGGGTCTGGTTCGAACCGTGGCGGTGGACAGCGTGGCTCTCGCGGTGGTCGCGGTGGTCGGGCGCGGGGCCGTGGTGGACGCGGTGGTGGCTGGCAGCCGCGGTGTCAGCTGTGTGGTGGTTACGGTCACACGGCTCCCTCCTGTTATTCGTTTATTAATTCCCGTCCTCAGGCTAACATAATCTATCCTGAAGGTGTTCCCGATGTTCAGTCTGATTCGCACTTGTGGATTCCCGACACCGGTGCTACGAATCACGCTACTCCGGATATTGCAGCCTATTCCACTTCCGACGACTATAGCGGTGGTGATACGTTGTGTGTTGGTGATGGTAAGGGATTACCTATTAGTCGTGTAGGCCATGCATCTTTCGTTACCCCGTCTAGAGTTTTTAAGATTTCTGATATTTTACATGTTCCTGAGCTTTCTTCGTCTCTTTTATCTGTTCAGAAATTTACTAGAGATAACAATGTCTTTTTTGAGTTTCATCCTTCTTTCTTTGTTGTGAAGGATATCAGGAGGGTTGTATACACTACCTATTCCTTCGTCGCAGTCTGGTCCCCGAGCCTATGTTTCTTCTCGTGCTTCTTCATCGGTGTGGCATGATCGTTTAGGCCATCCGCATCAAAGGGTCTTAAGTAGTATTCTTCCTTTGTGTTCAGTTGTTAGTTCGAATAAGTTAAGTCGTTGTACTTCTAGTTTATGTTCTGCTTGTCAGTTGGGCAAATCTGCCCGTTTTCCCTTACCTCGT
This sequence comes from Ipomoea batatas, assembly GCA_002525835.2. NCBI lineage: Eukaryota > Viridiplantae > Streptophyta > Magnoliopsida > Solanales > Convolvulaceae > Ipomoea > Ipomoea batatas. The sequence goes on from CM008339.1 coordinate 19,172,024, forward strand.
GTTGAAACTGTTAGTTCGAATGTTCTTGATTTAATTTATACTAATATTTGGGGACCAGCTCCCGTGTTGTCTTCTAATGGTTATCGATATTTCGTACTATTTGTGGATGATCATTCTAGGTATACATGGTTCTTTCCAATGAAATTAAAATCAGACCTATATGCTATTTTTGATCAGTTTCGTGCCTTAGCTGAGCGCTCGTTCAATCGTAAGATTAAGGCTATCCAGTCTGATTTAGAGGCTGAATATAGGAAGTTGCATTCTCGGTTTGTCCAGTTAGGTATTAATCATAGGCAATCTTGTGCCTACACTCATGAGCAAAACGGTCGAGTTGAACGCAAGCATAGACATATTGTTGAGATTGGTCTCACGCTTATGGCTCGTGCTTCTGTTTCATCTGGTTTTTGGGATTATGCTTTTGAGACTGCTGTGTACTTGATAAATAAATTGCCTTCCTCTGTTCTTCGCAATTTCAGTCCCCATCATGTCCTACATAAATCTCCTCCGTCTTATTCTTTTCTTCGAATTTTTGGTCCTCATCTGCGTCCTTATAATCGACACAAGATGTCTTACAGGTCTACTCCGTGTGTCTTTCTTGGCTATCCTGAGTCATTTAGGGGGTATAGATGCATGGATTTGCAGACTAACAAGATATATGTTTGTAGACATGTGAAGTTTGATGAACAGGTTTTCCCTTTTGATCGCTCTGCTATCGCACCATCACTGCCTGTTCCACCTCATCCTTGGGCTGAATCTGTGCTGACTGAACCACCTGTTGCTACTGCCCCACCGGCTGATCCTGAGCTCTCTATTACTACATCTGTCCCTACTCGGCGGCGTGGTCGACCACGTGGGCGGTCTGTCAGACCGACTGTCAGGAATCATGCGATGGCTACCAGAAGTCGGTCTGTAGCGCCTCATACTGCTTTGTCTGCTCAGGTCAGTTCACCGGATCCCACGTGCTACACTCAGGCTGTCAAGTTTCCTCAGTGGCGTGAAGCCATGGATCAAGAATTCAATGCTCTTCTCCATAATCACACTTGGGATTCATGTTCCTCCACGCTCAGGTATGAATGTAATTGGGTGTAAGTGGGTTTTTCGTACTAAACGAAAAGCTGATGGATCTATAGAGAGACACAAGGCTCGGTTGGTGGCCAAGGGATTTAATCAGGTGCCTGGTCAAGACTTTTTTGATACATTTAGTCCTGTTGTGAAACCAACCACGGTCAGATTACTTTTAAGTTTGGCTATTTCTTCTGGTTGGGTTATCCGACAATTGGATGTTCATAATGCTTTCTTGAATGGTCACCTAACTGAAACTGTTTATATGCGCCAACCACCTGGTTATATTGATGCTCAATTACCTTATCATGTCTGTCTATTGAAGCGGTCTTTATATGGTTTAAAACAAGCCCCCCGTGCTTGGTTTAATCGTTTGCATGCGTTTTTACTCTCTGTGGGGTTTGTAGCATCCAAGACAGATGTGTCCTTATTCTTTTTCTCTCAGGATGCTGCTTGTGTTTACTTACTAGTTTATGTGGATGACATACTTGTCATGGGGAATGATTCCAAGCTTATGACTAACTTATTGGCAAAGTTATCTGTTGCTTTCAAGATAAGAGATCTTGGTGAACTAGGTTTTTTCCTTGGAATTGAGATGGTAAAGCAGGGCACTGGTGTTCTTCTTTCTCAGCAGCGATATATGTCTAATATATTAAAACGTGCGGGTATGGCCGAATGCAAGCCACTGGCCACACCCATCTCTACTACACGATCTGCCTCTTCAGTTCTTGATGCAGATCCATTTGATGATCCAACCCGGTACAGGAGTCTAGCTAGGGCATTACAATACCTCACGGTCACTCGACCTGACTTGTCTTTTGCAGTCAATCAGTTATGTCAGCATATGCATTCACCTGCAATGACACACTGGGAGCAACTTAAAAGTGTCCTACGGTATGTTAAAGGAATTGAACTTTATCTTATGGCCTGCGTATAAATCTGTCATCCTCCAGGGAACTGCATGCCTTTTCCGATTCTGATTGGGCTGGTTGTCCTACTGATCGGAAGTCTACTAGTGGGTATGCTGTGTCATGGCTGTGTAAGAAGCAGAGGACGGTTGCTAGATCTTCTACAGAGGCAGAATACAAAGCTCTAGCAGATGTGTGTGCTGAAGTTACGTGGATTGTGTCCCTCCTGCGTGAAATCAAGATACCTGACATTCCTGTTCCACGGCTATGGTGTGATAATCTTGGTGCCACATACATGTGTGCAAATCCCATCTTCCATGCTCGCACTAAACATGTTGAAATTGATTATCACTTCGTTAGAGATAAAGTAGCTAATGGAGACATTCTTGTCAATTTTATTTCTACTAAGGATCAACTTGCAGATATATTTACCAAGGCTCTCCCAGGTCCTCGGTTTTCGTTTCTCAGAGACAAGCTTCAGGTGTCTAGCCCATCCTGAGCTTGAGGGGGAGTATTAGAACTCTATATGTTTGAGTCACATTAGAATTATCAATCCTAGTCTAGTTGAGACTTCTCCTGTATATATACTTCTATTCTTGGTCATTGTAATTGTTGAACTCTATTGAATACAGATATACAGTTCTCATCTTCCGAAAGTCATTTTTTAGATTTTTTGAATATTTGATTATCTAAAAAAATAAAATCAATGAAAATTAGACCCATTTTGAATGAAAATATCTTTTAAATCCATCATTTTTAAAATATTTGGTTATCTAAAATAATATATAAACCCAATGGGGTAGTTCAAGTGGCAAGTGGGCAAAGAATTTCAGGAAAACTTGGGTTCGATTTCCACAAGTGACTATATATTCCCCTAAAGCCAGCTCCCGTGCCTCTCGGAGCGAGCGAGGATTAGTCGGGTGGACTCACACCGTTAAAAGGACGAAGAAAGATCTTGAACATCTCGTGGATTTACCATATATATGCACAACTTGACCCACAATCAATTTTTTTAAAAAAAAAAATTATTTTTTTATTTTTTAAATTCTTTAATTTAAAATTATTAAATTTATCAATTTGCATATTTATATTTATTATAATAAGTTACAACTTAATTATATATATATATATATATATATATGTANTATATATATATATATATATATACCTAATGGGGTAGCTCAAGTGGCAAGTGATCAAAGAATTTCATGAGAACTTGGGTTCGATTTCCACAAGTGACTATTCCCCTAAGGCCAACTCCCGTGTCTCTTGGAGATTAGGATTTACCATATATATGCACAACTTGACCCACAATCAATTTTTTAAAAATAAATAAATTTTTATTTTTTAAATTATTTACTTTAAAATTATTAAATTTATCAATTTGTATATTTATTTTTATTATAATAAGTTATAACTTAATTATTTATTTATATATATACTTTTTATTATAGATAATTTTAATCTTTAACTAATTAATTATATAAATTGTAATTTAGAACTTTATTTCGATATAAATAAAATCATAAGATAAGTACAAAGAAACAAAATTTAAAGCCTTAAATAGTAATCAATACTTATTGAAGTAATAATAAATAACTTATTTTACAAATTAAAACAACATAGATTTTTTTTTTTACAAAGAATCACTGCAGTTAAAATATAATATTATAGTTTTTATGTAAAATTATTATTATCATTATTTAAAAAATTTAATACTTTATTAACAATATTAACTTTGCAATAGATTTATGTTTATTTTTTGAAGAATGAACGAAACATAAAAATAAAATTCTGGCTTTTAGCCGCCAAGCACAAAAAAAAAAAAAAAAAAAAATA
>CM008339.1:19191389-19207289 GCA_002525835.2 Ipomoea batatas
TCGTGGGTTTGGGGTAAAGCATTCATGCTGATAACGTGTTATAAAATATGAATAATAAGTATGATATTCTGAAGAAACTAAATGAAGAATCTAGAGATGGAGAAGGAGGAAGAAGCATTCATTTATGATTCTGGGATGGAAGATTTACATGGGAGTGAAGGGTATTTATAGTACCCGGAAATTGTATAAACAAATATTAAATGTACAGTAACAGACATATAATTGAGCTAGTCTAAATGGATAAGATGGAGCCTAAAAGGATAAGCTTTGCCTGGAGATCCCGTGTTCGATTCCTCACCTTGTTTTGTTGCTCAAGACTTTCAGCAGGCAGTTATATACGTATAGACATAACATCAATAACAATAGTGTATGCGGTTCAATGGATGGACTCCCAATATATTAACAAGAGATCAAGGGCTCGAATCCTTGCTTGGACATCCACCATTTTCCTTTTATTTCATAACATCGAGTTATTTTTTTTCATTTCAAAAATATAAAAAATTTGCTTTTCAAATTTATGGGTCACACTTGTGTCAGACCGTCTCATGAATCCTTATTCATGTGACGGGTCGGATCGGGTCGAAACAACATACAAACGTCATACTTATATGTGCAAATGTCATACGTATATGCTCAAATATATTACTAATCAAGAATACAATTTTTGTTACTTATAAGAGAAAAATTATTACATTTTTTATAATAAGTAATGTTGACAAGTGCCCCTTACTTATTATAAGAGAAAATATAATACTTTTAAATCAAAATATAAAAGTATTGTATTTTCCCTAAAAAGTATTATATTTACGCTTATAAATAACTAAAAATTTATTCCTAATTAGTATGACATTTGTGCGTATAAGTATTACATTTTCATGTTGACCCGTCCCGTCCCGACCAGTCTCACGTGAGATGGTCTCACACAAATTTTTGCCCAAATTTATTTGTTAACATGAAGAAAAAGAAACAAAGAAAATTATTTTATAAATAAAGACTAACAATAAATTAAATTATAAATAAATCGAATCAAGTTTCGTACAATCAAATCTTATCAAAGATGGCCAATAATCTTGTAGTCTAGTTATGCGAAAGAACTCTCCCAAAAAAGGACTCTCCCAAATAGGAGGTCATGGGTTTGAGCCCCAATGAGAGCTGTATTGACTCTTGAGCCCCAATGAGAGTTGTATCAAGGTGGACTCAGGTCCATGTTCACAATTTAAAAATTCTATTTACAATTTTGTTATATTAAAAAATTGTGTTATACTATTAAATATAAAGTTATGAAATTGTGAATATAGAGTTATGACATTGTGAATATCGAGTTATGAAATTGTGAACATAGAATTCTGAAATTGTGAAAATAGAGTTCTGAAATTGTGAACATAGAGTTCTGTAATTGTGAATAGAGTTAATTCCAGAAATGGTCCTTCGACTATTGATTTTTACCAATTTTTGTCTTCAGCTTTTAATTTTACCAAAGTTGATCTCTTAACTATTGATTTTGTATCAATTTTGGTCCTTCTGTTAAATCTATGTTAAACAAAAGAATCAAAATTGGTACAAAATCAATAGTTAAGGGACCAACTTTGATAAAATTAAAAGTCGAGGACTTAAATTGGTAAAAGTCAATAGTCGAAGGATCATTTCTGAAATTAACTCTTGTGAATATACAGTTCAAAAATTATGAATATAGAATTCAAAAATTGTGAACATAGAGTTCTAAAATTGTAAGCATAGAGTACTAAAATTTTGAACATGAACCTGAATCCACCTTGCAATTTGTATCCGGGTCCATGGCATAACAACTACTTTGCGCTTTAGTAGGTTTACATTGTAACAATCTTACAGAACAGGGACAATGATGACATATAATATTCATATTATTTAAAGCAAAATATTTGGTAAAATTTTACTTGAATAACATTTCTCTTGGAAGGATTAGGCAAAATCATGTTCCATGAATCAAAATACATTTTGTACTTTTATGTATATAAATACTGTAATAAACTTTATGTTCTACAAATAGTAAACCTCATATACTACTGACTCTGTTACAATGTAGTATCTGTTCATAGCTACTTTCTCAACCTACTGAAGCACAAAGAGTCAACAGTTGCCTCCACTGAGGCTCGAACCCACTCTCATCATCCATGTGGGAGTGTAAACCGGGACACCGAATGCCACTAAAAATGAGTTTATAATATAAATGACTAAATAATCAACATTCAATCAGATGGTACATGCTCAAATAATGAATATTATGCACACAAATATTGAACCTTATATATATAAATAATTAACTATTAGGTTGTTTTCATACTATTGATAGCATAATTTGTTGCGCGGGCTTTGGGTGTTGGGGCGAGGGAAATAGATGGGTTTATTGGACCACATTGACAGCAACTGTTCCGTTGAAATGTCAAATGTGGGTAAGTTAGTTGCTAATTAACCTTTGAGAAATCAAATTTATTGACAAACACAAATCGTCAACAACTTAGATTGTAACATATGAGCATTCTCAGGCGATAATTAAATGAACATCTTTGACAAAGGACTTGGTATCTATGCGCTCGATTTGTCTGTAGCTCGGAGGATAAGGCGGGTGTTGAGGCAAAACACAAATTAACATGGGATTCTAAGTTAAATTGCGGAGTATTTTAGTCTTAACAAAACTCTTCCTCCCAGTTAATTAATGCTAACATTAATTTGAAAACGTAGTTTTTTCAAATATATGCTTTTGTTTCTGGAGTTAAATTCATCCGGTGTCCCGATTAACACTCTCACATGGATGATGGGAGTGGTTTCGAGCCTCAGTGGAGGCAACTGTTGACTCGTGGTGCTCAGTAGGTTGAGAAAGTAACTATGAACAGATACATTGTAACAGAGTTAGTAGTACTCAAAAAAAAAAAAAAAAAAAAAAAAGGCATTTTCAATGGTTCTCTTTTTTTGCCAAATTGTGGATCCAACTCTTCCACATCACTTTATAATTTCCTCTCCTATTTTCTTTCCAATCCTTCCTCCTTTTTCTCCCTTTTTTGTGAGCCCTACTCATTCAAACTCCTACAAATCATCTATTATTTTATTCACTTCTTTATAATTAATACTCTATAATATGAACCTTATAATTATAATTTCGATTTTAAATAAAAATTAAATTCAAATAATGAAAAAAAAAATTCAAAAACAAATTTTAAATACTATATATACCAAAAATTAATAAAATTAAAAATTTTAAAAATAAATTTTAATATAGAAATTTACAAAATAAAATAACATATATATATATATATGTGTGTGTGTGTGTGTATTGTTAAACACATGGTGGAGAATATAATGCACAATAAATGCATACATTTAATATTTCTCTGGAGAGAAAGTTCTTTCCGAAGAAATTACTGAAATTATCTTCTCTTCCTTCCAAGCATTATCTCACTTTTTCTCTCCCTTTCTCCCCTTCTTTCTTCTTGGAAATGTCCTAAAAAGACTATTTCTTTCCCAAGTAGCTTTCTCCACAAGTTTTGATGAATATGCTAGGCAATATAAAATTATATTTTTATCCAGGCCAGGTTTAAGTACTTTATTAATTGAAATTCGTACTATTGTGACATTGGTTTATAGTATAAGAATTAAATTAGACATTTCACAATAGTATAAGAATTAACGAAGTAGTCAAACTCTTTTATAAGTTTAAACCTCAAATAAGAAAAGTTTTCCATACACACGCACAAACACTCATACGCACATACATTATACATGAGTCATTGTTTTAAATGTGTGGATTTGATATCATATAGACAAAAATGTGTTGATTCAAAATCATAGACAAAACTGTGTAAAGTACTAATGACATTACCTTATTTTCAAAATCCTATTTCAAAACCCTTCTTTTATTATAATAATAATAATAATAATAATAATAATAATAATAATAATAACTATTACTATCTACTATACTCGTATGAAATAATAATAGCCAAAAAAATAACAACAATGTAACTACGATTACTGTAGTCGTATACAATAATAATAATAATAATAATAATAATAATAATAATAATAATAATAACAATAATAATAAAATAATGTAGCTGTATTAAATATTAAATAATAATAATAATAATAATAATTATTATTATTATTATTATTATTATTATTATTATTATAATGTAGCCTCTCCGCTTTCACTGGTTTTTTTTTTTTTTGTTAAAGAAGGTAGGCTCATTACCTTCTTCTCAAAAACCCTAATGAGAAACAGATAATGAGCCTAGTACTTTACATATTTTAGTCCATCTTTTTATTCCTACACATTTTTATCTCATCCATGTCAAATCTACACAAAAAAATCAACCATGTAATATCGTCAAGAAAAATATTACTTTTCTATACTAAAATTATTACGTAATATTCATTTCTTTATGAAATATTAATTAAAAAGAAACACTCATTATTTTTATATATTCACTACATATGAATTGGTTAATTTTACTAAAATTTATTTATTTATCTATTCAAATTTTTCACACTAATATTTTAAAATATTATTTACCAAAATATGACAGTTTTAATTTTTTTTCTCAAAATAAGGTACATTTTATGGTGTCATCATCTTATGTCATGTCATCATCAACATGTCATATGTCACATCATCCTCATGCCCAATAAGGTCATTCCCAATAGTGGGATTTGGCACAAGTTTTAAGAACTTAAAATTTCAATGCAAGCTTTTTAACTAATGGTATGAAGCAAATTTGATGAAATCTTTCTCCTGCAAACAATGGATTTTGTCAGCATCTTTGGGGGCCCACTGAAATGGAAAACATCTGCTCCCTACGTGCGTGGGGAGAAGATTTGCGCCCGCCTGGGCGCGTAATTTTTTTTTAAAATTATTTTTTTAAATATTTTTTTGTCAGATTTTGTTTGATATTTTTTTCCTTTTTCATTTTTTTTTTCTTCCACCTCATTTTCTCTTTCCTAATCACACTTACAAAATCTCCTCAAAATCTACACCAAATTTTCAACCATTGGAGAAGGCCTAAGGCTATTCTTATCCTGCAAATTTCTCTTACTTAAAAAATAATTTCAATTCCATATCACCCAATTTGCAAGTCATTTACTGTTCACATTACATCCCTGCAAATCCAATCAATTCTCAAAAGTGGACCCCAATTTCACATCACATTAAAAATTAATATCTTTTTCTTTATAAATATTATTTTCTCTTCAACATTATTAATTTGGGTCACACTTGTGTGAGATCGTCTCACGGATCCTTGTTCGTGAGACGGGTTAGGTCGGGTCAAAGCACCATGCAAATGTCATACTTATATGTGCAAATATCATACTTATATACTCAAATATAACACTAATCAAAAATACAATTTTTGTTACTTATAAGAGAAAAAGTAATACATTTTTCATAATAAGTAATGTTGACAAGTGCCCCTTATTTATAAGGGCAAATATAATACTTTTGAGGAAAAAAGTAATACTTTTAAATTGAAATGTAAAAGTATTGTATTTTCCCTTAAAAGTATTGCATTTACCCTTATAAGTAACAAAAATTTTATTCCTGATTAGTATTACATTTGAACATATAAGTATGACATTTGTGCATATAAGTGTTACAATTGCATATTGACCCGACCCGTCTCATGGTGAGATAGTCTCACACAAGTTTTTGCCTTTATCCCAACATATAAACTACATTTAAATACTAAAAATAACAAAAATGAAAATCCAAAAACATGATTTTTTTAATATAAATTACTTTTAAATATTAAAAATAGCAATACTGAAAATCAAAAAATGTAATTTATTTTTAAAAAAAATAATTAAAAATTATTCGTAATATGTATATAACCGAATGCAAATTATATTACAAAATTGTTTTCTCTAAAAATGTATTATGTAAGAAATTTCAATATAATAATTTAACAATAAATTAAATAATAATTAACAATTAAAATAAATTAGTTACATACTTACATAGCAAAATTAAAAAAAAAATTAACCAAAACTATATATAGTAAGTTAGTAACGTATTAACCAAATTCGAATAAAGGAATGGAATACACAATAAATGAAATATGAATTATATTCTATGATCGCGTTCGGATGGCAACGGGACGGGGCGGGGGCAGGAAGTATACTCCCCGTCCCCGTCCCCGCGACCCGGCCCCCATCCCCGTCCCCGGCGGGGAATTGAAAATATTCCCCATCCCCGTCCCCGCGGGGAATTAGGTGGGGACGGGGATTCCCCATTCCCCGTCAACTCCTAGTCAAAAGGTTAAATAAATGTAAATTTTAATAATAAAATATTTTTAAAATATAAATTCTAGTTGCAAAATTTAAAATACTATATATATATATATATATATATATATATATATATAATTATTCGGGGACGGGGGCGGGGCAGGGACGGGTATCCCCGTCCCCGTCCTCGATCCCCGAAATTTTTCCCCATTCCCGTCGGGGATGGGGCACATTGCCATCCCTAGGTGTGAATGGCCCGCACAGGAGAAAACTGAGAATGCATGTCATTCGCCCACGTGTCCAAATGTAGTTGCACTTAACGTTATAACTAGGTGCACCTAAGTGCATGAATGTTAACAAGGTAAATTACTTGCACTTGTGAGTGAAAATAGGTGAACAAGCGCAAGTAAAATGTATTACAGGTGCAACTAAATTGTACACTGAGCATCAATACTAAGTGCACCTAATGTTATAATTTGGTGCACCTAGGTGCATGGATGTTAACAAGCTAAATTACTTGCACTTGTAAGTGAAAATAGGTGCACAAGTGCAAGTAAAATGTATTACAGGTGCAAGTAAAATGTACACTGAGCTCAATAATATGTGCACCTAATGTTATAACTAGTTGCACCTAACGTTATAACTAGGTGCACCTAGGTGCATGAATGTTAACAAGGTAAATTACTTGCACTTGTAAGTGAAACTAGGTGCACTTGTAACACAATTACTTGCACCAAAGTTCGAGCTATTTACGAAAATGCCATCACGTCGTTTTTTTAAAATTATATCTTATTCGTTGATTTGGACACGTGGACGGCTGCGAAGCGTTCTCATTTCCTTCTTAGGCGATGGTTCGCACCTAAGCACGCCCCTTGTATTCTATTATTTTGTTCGTTGAAGGAATAGACTTTAAGCCTGTTATTACCATGTTTGGTTAATTTAAGGAATATAAATATTATGTGTTTTTAAAAATAAATAAATACACCAGTAAAAATATAATAATGATGGTTATTATTATTATTACATAAGATTTTTAAATAATATTATTTTATGGCTACTATAGTATTGTCAAAAAAAAATTATGATGTGTAAATGTGTAAGTTATTATCAAAAAAAATGTTCATTTAAGAATTTTTTTTTTTTTAAAAAAAAACAGTCAATAATATTAAAAAGAAGAATAACATAACTAATAAATAAAAAATCATATAAAAAATTAAATACCATATTCATTCACTATGGAAAAATATATAAAATTTATGATAGCGAGAAAATAAATCTAAACAAATTTTAGATTTAATTGGGGTCAAAGTAGGAAAATATAAATTTAGGTTATTCTTGAGAACTCATGAATAGCCTAATACCAGGGGTCCCCTTGGAATCTTTATTCCACTTGCAAGGGGAATAACTCATTTTCGGGAACAAAAGACATTAACAAACAACGGAATATTTTAATGTGTGCAACATGGTGTTCAACAGGTTTTGAGTAAAAGCGTTGACTCTTAGTAAAATGCACACACCTATTAGCGATTTTGCACACACTAATGATAGGTGATATATGCATACTAAAAAAACTTATATAATTAGAAATGTTTTACAATGTAAAAATTAAAACGTTGCACACATTGTTATTCTAAATTGCATGATAGTACACACACATTGTATATATAGGGTTGTATGGCTTCAAAACCTTTGGTTGCATTATTACACACTACTATGATTTCTATTGCACACACTCATAGACGAATATGCATAGTGCTCAGTATTATTCCCCAACATTGGGCACACTTAGGGTGTGTTTGGAAACCCGGAAAATGATTTCTGAAAATCATTTTCCGGGTTTTAGGTGTTTGGAAGGAGGGATGAAAATGTGGTCAATGGAAAATGAGCAACTACTCAATGGAAAATAAGCTCATTTTTCAGGAAAATGACTTCCCTTTTTTTTTTTTTTAGGGGAAGTCATTTTCCGGAACGCTACTTCTGCCTCTCGCCTCTCGCTTTTACTCCTTGGCAAAAGATCTGAACTTTTTTTTTTTCTGATTTCCGAGCAGAAAACCTCGGACTGGTTTCGAAAACCAGTCCAATGTTTTCTGCTCAGAAACTGGTTTTCGACTGGTTTTAAAAACCAGTCGGTCGGAATGGTTTGCGAAACCAGTGTCGACTGGTTTCGCAAACCAGTTGAAACCAGTAAATCCACTGGTTTCGCAAACCAGTAGATTTACTGGTTTTGAATTTTTTTTAATTTTTTTTTGCATTTTATTGTGATTTTTTATTATAAATGAATGATTATACTGAAAATTATTATTATTGTAAATGTTTTTATATTTAAACAAATTAATTAAAACATTTAATTAATACAATTCTATTCATTTTCCTGCTCTTTTTTTGGAAAATGATGCAAACACATAAAGATAGTTTTCTGCTTTGTAGCCAAAGGCAAGAAAGGAAAATGTTTTTTGGAAAATGACTCATTTTTCAGAAGTCATTTTTCTGCTTTCCAAACACACCCTTAGTAAAATGCACACACTAGTTTGCGTGTTTGCACACATTTAGGGTACTATGGTTTCTATTGCCCACTCATGGACAGATATGCATAGTGTTCAATATTATTCCTCAACATTGGGGACGTTCAGTAAAATGCACACATACACTAGATTGCGTGTTTGCACACATTTAGGGTAGGTCGTATGCATACTAAAAAACGTACAACATCATTCTTGCGTTTAATTTTTAATTTTTTAAATTTTTTATTCCTACCATCGATAGAATCTCTATTCCTACCATCATATTGTATTTCAATTATATTCCAATTCAAACAAGTAACTACAATTACTATGTCACCCCTATGTATTAAATATATTATAATATAAATAGATTTTTAAATTCAATCCTTACTATTAATAAAATTCAATTGGCTGATTGAGATGAGATCTCATATAAATAGGCTGATTTCACTTGATCCAATATATATATATATATATATATATATATATATAAAAGAAAAAATCATGGTCTAAGAATTTTATTTTGGAAACGTTCATATTTTAGGAGTTTCTTTGTAATTAATGTTATATTAAATAAAATAATTGTAAAATTAATACATTTATATTGTAATGGAATTACAATTTATTATTTAATTAAATGTCGATGCTACGTTGGATTCTTGTTAACAATATTTTAAGAGTTGATTTTTGTGGTGATGGACAAAAGGAATGAGAGAGTGTTCTCACACCGAATATCGTCTCAAAGATTGGCGCGTATTGATAGGCAATAACATGTGGTTAAGCAAACATTTAAGCACAAATTTATATTGTACTCTTGAAAGCTAAATATATTACAAAGAGTATAGCTATGGAGCTGGTTTTTTTTTTTTTTGGAGTACTATTGACTATGTTACAAGAAATGGAGATGATTTTTTCTTAAGAAATGGTAGATCAAGATAGAAGGGAAAATATATAATTATTTAAAATTAACCCTCAAGTCCTATTTATTATACTCCCAAAATGAGCTAGAACAACCAGATTAGATTTTAATCATTCTGAAAACCCGCTCACGATCGACCTTAGTAATAAACAACTCATAGGTTTAATCCCCGTGATGCACCTCACTCCTGTGAGCTCGGTTCCAACTTTTGCACTTTGCTTGTGGATCATGTTGGTTATGCTGAGTCTCACATACATGAACATCAGCATGAGGACCAATTTTAAAGAGTAGGTGCAGCTCCTCACGGTACTCCTCACGGCCATTAGTATCATCGTGAAGGCTAATCCTAGATCTCTAAACCTTAGCCTCACACTGGCACTCACAGTCGTGAGTATCAACTTGACAACCGAGGTTCATAACACTACCCATCACCCTCGCGGCCTTACTCACAGTCATGAGTTCTATCGTGACACTTATTCATTCTTCTAAGACTTGTTCTTTTGGTCTTCCAACTATGTTGTGTCCATGTGTTTTCGTTCAATTTCAAAATAATTCTTTTTCACTCCAAAAATGTTGCTTTCTTGCTCCTTGCCACGCGTGTCTCTTCTTTTTTACCTATGAACCAAAACCAATCAATTAGGAATGTAACATTTGTCCTCCCAAGCTAAGACACTAATTATAATTGGCTAATTATTTGTCAAAAATATTAATTAGAGTTTAATAGGGTATGTCAAAATGTTATTAGATTTGTCCTCCCAAGCTAAGACACTCAGACTGTTTCAGAGATAGATTTCCAGTAGTGATTTTGAACCATTCGAATTAATTGTGGTGAATTTGTGGACATCATATTTTGATTGAGTAAATTAATTCAGTTGGTCAGGCATGAAGTGAGGAGATATATGTGATGAATTTTAGTTTTTGGAAGTTGCCTAATCGGGTATAAATAGGTGTGAAGGCTATGAATGTTTTTGAACACTACAGATTATTAAATTGACATTCTACTTTGTTCTAATCCTTCATCAAAATACATGAGAAGCTGATATGATATTTTCTTGGTGATAAACTTTTATCCAAGTGTTGTGAAAATTGAAGACGTGAATGCAACGTTGAAGATCCAATCGAAGATGATGAAGATTCGTGTTGGTTAATGAACCTTGTGTATCTTGGTGGTGTAATTCTGACAATTGTAATCTTGGGTGATCATCTAGTGGATTGGGTAAACGTTGAGTTGCCTCGTAGACGTAGGAGGATTGCTCAGAACTGCGTAACCAATTTGTTGTGTCCGGGTTCTTTTATTTTTTATGTTAGTTTCTTTATTTACTATTTAGTTATATGTTGCTGAGACAGTAGTGCGTAATACAGATGATTAATTGTGTTTAAAATTAAGTAGAAACCTCTATGACTAATCTTGCATTCAAGAATCACGATTCAATTTCAATTGGTATCAGAGCTCGGAGACTTAAATGATTAGTCTAATCGATCTGGCTACATCGTGTTTCTTGAACTCATGAAATCATTTTATGCTTGTGCGTTTAGTAGTTTTATTTATTTTGTTTTGTTCGCACCTACCGTTTGTTAAGTGTTTCAGAATGAATAGACAGTCTCCCGAACTAACAAGTGATAACTATGTTTATTGGAAAGCACGTACCAAAACCCATATCAAAGGTCAAGGTGAGGATATCTGGAGATTCGTGTTAACTGGATGGATGCATCTAACCAAAGCTGGAGAAAATCCAGAAGACCCTCGTGTGCTCAAACCAGAAATCCAAACTAGATATCGAGTGGGATGAAGCTTAAATGAGAGCTGTTGGTTACAATAATAAGGTTCTCGATATTATTTATTTTTTAATGCACGAAAGTCAATTTACTTTAGTTATAGGTTGTAATTCAGGTAAAGCCGCATGGCACATCCTTGAAACCACATATGAAGGTACAAACTTTGTGAAACAATCAAAATTGCAACTCATTCAATTAGACATTGAAGAACTGCGAATGCATGATGATGAAAATATTGTAAACTTCAATGAGTGAGTCCAAGAACTTGCAAATCGTGCTACTATGTTAGGCGAACCATTTTCCCAACAAAATCTAATTAAAAAATTTCTACGATCCTTACCACTATGGTTTAGAATGAAAGTTACTACAATTCAAGAAAATACAGGTTGGAGAATCAATCTGTTACTCAATTGATGGGGAACTTCACAACATATGAAATGGATATTTTGATTGATCACAACAAAAAGCAAAAGAGTGTTGCCTTTACAGCTAAAGGACTAGATACAATAATTGATCCAGACGAAACAGGTGACGATGAAATTGTTTTATTAACTAAACAGTTTTCTCAATTTTTGAAATAGAAAAAACGAGCTCAAAATGGCAAGTTTCAAAACCAAAGAGGTTCAAGCTCGAACGCCTCAAAAAATGTGTCAAACACATGTGGCTCAAACTACAAGTCTTCTGGTTCATGGCCATCTCAAGTAAAAGAAAAGGCAAGTAACAAAGGCATTCGGTGTTACGAATGTGAAGGTTATGTACAAGCCGAGTGCCCCACGTATCTAAGGCAAAAGAAATTCATGTTAGCCTTAACTTGGAGTGACGATGAACCTAAGTTAGAGGCAGTTGGATATGATACAAAAGAAATGGCTGGAAATTTTGTTCCATTTACTGCTGTAACAGGTGTTGATCCAGATCCTCAAGAGATTGCTGACTCAAAAGGCAAAGAATACAACTCAGCCGAAGATTTTGATTTGCCCACTCCTTCTTTTGAATTAGATTATAAAAAATTGTACTCCAAATGGGAGGTTTAAATTAAAGCAAATTTCTCATTGGCTAGTGAGGTTGATATATTAGAAAACGCTAGAAAAGTGTACAAAAAACAAGTTGTTGACCAAGATCTTCTTCTGAAAGCATGCCTTGAACGTGAAGAAAAGCTGAAACAGGAACTGACTCTAAATAAGCGAATAAAAATGATGGACAACACATCTACGCTTAATTAGATTCTTGATGGTGGAAAACAATCTACTACAAATTTTGGTCTCGGATTCACTGGTGGACAAAATAAAGATAAAACTACTTTGTTAAAGAATCTGGACCCGACACAGAAATTCCTGAGTCTAGATCAGCCTAACGTAGTTAGGGTAAAGTATTTAAGACTACATATACTTACAAGCGTTATAATCCTGTTTGTCTCTATTGCAGGATTCACGGGCATACTAAATCGGAGTGCCTTTATTTCTATAAGGACCAAAGGGTTGAGAAATACATTCACAAGTGCATTGCACCATTTATAAAACAAGTTTGGTTCAGGAAAACAGATTTTATATAACCAGTTAATACCAAACACATCGCAAGGGAAAAATGGTACTTAAGAATTAGTGGAAGATAGAGAAATTGGTATAGAGAATCTGAAAATTCAAGATTGAAGGGTCATCGAAAAAATAGGTATTTTTAATTAAATAAGTTATATTTTTTTCTAATAAAAAATTTCTCTTTGGTTCAAATCCAGAACCTTGTTTAGAGGTGGAATCTCAAAATTCAAAACCCTAAATTTCTTTCAAAATCCTTGCATCATTAGAAGTTGCAAATAATTATTTTGGGAGTTTTGGTACCCTCTAATTCTTATTCTTTAGTTGTTATTTTCTCAATACCTGTATTTTGGATTTTTTTCTGTTAATTTCATGCTTGAAAAAACCACTAGGCGCTCCTCAGACGCTCGGGGAGTGCCTAGCGCCTAGGACACCTAGGCGAGGATTAATCGGCGCCTTGGCGCCAGTGTATTTTTTTATTTTTTTATTTTATTTTTTATTTTTTAAAAGTTTGTTTAGGTATTTTCAATTTTTTGAAGACTAATAATTATAAATTATATAATACTTTAATAGTTAATACTAAAATATTTAATATTAACCTTAAAAATATCTAGAGTTTGTACAATTTAGGGTTATTTCACTCAAAACGATGTTGTTTTGAGTGAAATAACCCCTTAAATTAAAAATAGAAGAACAATAGTTAATTGGCTGACTAGGCGGTCTAGTCGGCACCTAGGAGGCCTAGGTGATCAGCGCCTAAGCGGTCTAGGCGGAGCTTAGGCGGTCGCCTAGTCGGCTAGCCGCCTATACCACCATTTAAGGTGATACGCTAGGCAGTCGACCGGCGTCTAGCGCCTAGGTGAAGATTAATCGGCGCCTAGGCGGGATTTTTGCAACACTAGTTAATTTACCTGTTATTTATGCTTTCATTATCGATTCCTAAATGTGTTTTTTAAATGTGCCGTTTACTACTTATTATGATATTTTGAGTATATTTGTTGCATTACCAGCTCCATCTTTATCAGTTTTTGATCCAGTAGTACTTGACACTGTTTCTATTCCTATTTATGCTTTAGTAGTTGCACACTCTCTCTTTGCATCTAAATTATCTAGTTCTGTGCCTATATCTGTTCCAATAGGATATGTTGTTGTCTCTGAAGAGTCCATTTCAATCCCTATAGTTGTGTCATCTATTGGTACCCTTGGTTTAATATTCGAAATGTCTCATTATTTGTTGATTTGCCTAGTATATATGTTGTCTCTACATAAGATTGTCCTGTTTCGGTCTCTACTTGTGTCTGTTTCTAAGTTTGTCGCTGAGCCAAGACACTCCAGTTCAGTATCTATGTTTGCTAGTACTACTAATATGATATCTAAATTAATCTCAAAATTGCTTGTTCCTTGTTCTAGAATGTCTATGTATGTTCCTCTTATCTAGGTTCCTATTGAACAAGCTTTTCAAAAAGCCAAAAGCAAAGCGTTTGCTACTACTTCAGCAAAAAGGAAGTTAGATGAATCAGATTATTTGAAAGTAAGCTATGACTACTCCAACACCTCGCATGACTCGATCAAAATGGCTCCCAGTTCTGTTTCTATGCACTCCAGCCCTGTTGCTGATCTAGTTTCTCCTCCAAAAAATTTCAAGGTTGAAAAATTCAAGCCTATTTTGAGATATCCCAAGTTGATGGATTTATGGAAAGTTCATAGTCAAAGAGGGTTGTTGCTTCAGAAGGATATTAATCTGGATGATATTATGATGCATTGAAACATTATCTCTCTTCTCAAAGACCAGGATCTTCTTCAGACTGTCCAGAAAATAGGTCCATATTCTGATTGGCTGACTACAGAGTTCTATTCGAATTTGTCTCTCGATACAGCTGCTCAAAGTTCTACTCTGTTTCACATGGTGTTTGTTAATGGGTGATGGTTGAATTTAGTCCTGACTCAATCAACAACTTATTTTTTTTCAACCGTGCTGATCTAGAAGAGGAATGAGAGTTGAGTCTAGATACACTTGTTGCTGCTCTGTCTCACCATTAGCTCACGTTCTGGCCTAAGGGTGATGTGTCATTGCAAGTGGTTATTACTACCTTTTTAACCTTCTATTTTTCTTTTTGCTCTCATGTGCTATTTGTGCCTACATTATCTGCTAAGATGATTTTTCTTGTATCGTGTGTGTATCTCCTTTATTTACTATTTTATAATCTGAACCTGTTTTGTCTGATTCTGTGGTTTCCTCCAAAATTGTTATCTGGTTCAGTGTTAACCATTCCTGTTTCTATTCTTTCTTGTCAATTTGTATTGAGATCTGAATTTGAAATTGCTATGTCTTCTATATTTGTTGGTCCAGTCATGACTGTATTTGATATTCTTTGTGTGCTTTTTTGTGTGAAATGCTATGAAAATGTGTTTTCAGTCTGCTTTACCTGAATGTATATGCTTTATTTGCTTACTTTTACTTTGTCTATCCCAACTTGACAATTTCTGAATTTCGTGTTTGATTGTGTGCTCTCTATGCTAACTGAATCTATGCCTGAAGCTGCTTTACTTGGATGTGCTTATTGTTTTATGTGCTTATCTTCCTACTTTATTTGACCCAAATTGACAATTCCTGAATTTGTGTCTATAAGTGCGTCTGTGTTATTTGCTTAGTGGTTTTCAAGTTGTGTGTGTCTAGTTCTAAGTTTCTCAGTTCTATTCTACTTATACAGGTTCCTGTTACAACTTCAATAATCTTACTTTAAGAGCTGGCTTATTATGATGATGTTGTGATGAAACAGTCACGATGTACAAATTGAGGGGAGCATGGTTATCTAGATTATCATCATATATTTTGGACTATCATTTGGATTATCATATATTTGGATCATCATATTATTTGGGGTGTCATATTATTTGTATTATCATTATTCGGATTATC
>CM008339.1:19207455-19220847 GCA_002525835.2 Ipomoea batatas
ATATATATATATATATATATATATATATTTGTTGGGCGGTAAAGGACCATGTTTAGTACATGGTTCTGGCTTATTTTAACAAAGTAATATCAAAGTCAAGCCACTTGTTCGAGTCTAACAACAGCAATTAAGAGTACCATATATTTAATAACTTTGTTGGGTGAAAGCCAGTAAAGATCAAGTCAAACCAATAATTATTGGTCCACACAGCTGTGTGGCTATCAAATAATGTACATTTAATATAAAATTAATGTACATTCAACATAAAAATAATGTACATTGTATTCAGAGAATATACATTATTTGTGTACTGAATGTACATTATTTTTATAGTATAAAAATAATGTACATTCAGTACAAAAATAATGTACATTTAATACATTAAAAATGTACATTTAGTACATTAAAAATGTACATTATATTATGGTCTACACAGCTGTGGTCCACACAGCTGTGTGGACCATGGTCCACATAATAATCTGCCAAGTCTAACACTATGTAGTTAGAGATATTGTTGGGCGGGGCCCAATAAAGGGCAAGTCAAACACCATATAACTATGAACATTGTTGGGCGGGGCCCAATAAAAGGCAAGTCAAGCACCATATAACTATGAACATTGTTGGGCGGAGCCCAATAAAGGTCCAGATTCATGTGATTGGACGAAGGTTAGTAAAGGTCAAATCCACTAACTTGACTAGTATAATAAAATAAAATAAACATTTTAACATAATGATAAGTGTTTGATTTTAACATTATTGTTTCAGTCGGTGAGGTTTGATTTTGTGAAGAACGCCATAGTGCACAACATCCATTCAATCAACAGCAAGAACATCCATTTCAACGTCTTCGCGTGTGACAACGTGGCATTCACCGGCGTCACGCTGTTGGCACCCCGCGATAGCCCCAACACCGATGGAATCCACATCGGAACCTCCACCAACATCAGAATCTCCCGGTCGGTCATCGGCACCGGAGACGACTGCATATCCATGGTCTCCGGCAGCCAGAACATCGCCATTGAAAACGTGGTGTGTGGGCCCGGCCACGGCATCAGTATTGGAAGTCTAGGCAGGTCTCAAAATGAATTTGTGAGTAACATACACATCAAAAATTGTAGCCTATTGGACACGCAGAATGGCGTGAGGATCAAGACATGGGCGCCCTCCTATCCTAGTAAAATCTCCAACGTTATTTTCGAAGATATTGTCATGACCAATACCAATAATCCCATTTTCATTGACCAGCAATATTGTCCGGATTCCAGTTGCCGTTCTCAGGTTAGTTTGTCAAGTTCAACTACATGGAATTTTATTCTCTACTTTCTAATTTTTAGAGTTAATTCCATTTTTGGTCCTAGATTTATAAGTGACATTTCACTTTTAATCCTTTTTTTCAAAACATCCACTTTTGGTCCTAATATTATTGTGGCATGACCATTTTTGGTCCTTCGTCAAGAAAATCATTGAAATGCCGTTAAATACAATGACATTTTGATCTTTTTTATACAAAGTAGGTTGACCCGCTATATTTTTTATGTTTATTTTGTGAAACAAAATCAAAATTGAGGACTGAAATGCTCTTGTATTTGACGAAATTTAAACTGTTTTGTTGATGAAGGGGCAAAAATGGTCATGCCACAATAATACTAAGATCAAAAGTGAATGTTTTGAAAAAAAAAAGGACTAAACGTGGAATGCCACCTATAAATCTAGGACAAAAAAATGGAATTAACTCTAATTTTTACTCTCTAATGTAACAAGGCAGGATATGTTATCTTCATTCTATAGTTTCAAGTAAAACGTCAACATCAAAATTTTGAATAAATGTGTAAGAATAGGGAGTAGAACTTGAGAATCCAGCTAAGTAGTAGTATTTTTCTAAATAACTATTATTTTTTACAGTCGAGTTCCGCGGAAATAAAGAACGTAACGTTTGCAAAAATTCGAGGAGTTTCGGGTTCAAAGTCTGCGGTGACGTTGAATTGCAGTCCTACATCTCCATGCCAAGATGTGAAGCTAGTGGACATCAACTTGGTATACAAGGATGGGCCGGCGACGTCGTTTTGTTCCAATGTTCGTGGTGGCGCTTTCGGCAAACAACAGCCACCAGGATGTCTATGATCCAGGCCACTCTAATTTAATTAGTTTCCTCGTACTTCTTTTTATTTGTTACATAAATGTAATGGTCTTCTTAATCTTAAAATATGTCCACTTTATTTCAATAGGTTTTTAGTTTTATTCCCTAATTGATTATCAGGGCTCATTCGAAACTCTATGGTGTCGTTTTGTAGCCTCTTTTATGTTCAAACTATGCGCATCATATAGTTAGTATAAATCTTGTTATTTTGGTTTAACTACATACTGTACGGGTTTGGCCAATTACTTTAAACTTTTTTTTAAATAGTTACTTTAATCTTTGTTTCCTATTTTTTATTACCTTTAGGTTGTAGTGCACTGTGCAAGTGCTGGTGTTTAGAATTAAGGAATAAGGGTCAAATAGGTCACTGAACTACACACCAAAATGCAATTAGGCCATCGAACTCAAAAACAATGCAATTGAGTCCTTGAACTACACAAATTCATGCAATTTGATCCAAAATGACTTGTTTTACCTACTTTACTGGTTATCAATTTTAAAAATAATATTTAAAATAATTAAAATATTTAAAATATTTTAAAAACTTTCTAGTCTATGTCGATAACATAATTGTAATAGGAGATAATGAAGCATTCACCGCAACCTTTATCCAGCAACTTGCGGACCGCTTTTCTTTGAAGGATTTGGGACCTTTACACCATTTTTTAGGTGTTGAGGTAGTGTCTACTGCATCTGGCATTTTTTTTCACAAAGCTAGTATGCGGTCAATATTCTAGAGCAGTTTAATATGACGGGGGTGAAACCGGTATCTACTCCGATGTGTCCATCAGCTGATTTCCATATAGATGCCACGCCGTTTGACTCCACTTCCTACCGCCGGGCTATTGGTCGTTTGTAGTACCTGGCGATTACAAGGCCAGATATTTCTTTTATAGTGAACCACTTGCACAATTTATGGTGTCTCCAATTGAGGGTCACTGGCAAGTTGTGAAGCGGGTTCTGCGCTATCTGAAAGGTATCCTACACTTTGGTCTATATTTCAGGTGTGGTTGTCCACTCACTCTTGTGTCTTACTCGGACTCTGACTGGGGTGGTGTTCGTGATGGGGGACGTTCTACCACGGCCTATTGTGTGTTCTTTGGCTCGAATCTCGTTTCCTAGAAGTTTACAAAGCAGCGTGCAGTTTCACGTTCCTACACGGAGGCCGAGTTCTGGGCACTTGCCAATTCTACTGCTGAAGTTATGTGGATTCAGAGTTTGTTGCGTGAGCTTGGGGTTCACCAGCAATCTACACCGCTGCTAATCACTAACAACCTGAGTGCTTCATATGTGTGCAAAAAAACCGGTCTTTCACTCGCAAATGAAGCACTTGGTACTTAACTACTTTTTTGTGCGAGAACAGTTACTTCAGGTTGTCTGCGCATTCGTTATGTTCGTTCGACAGAGCAGGTTGCTAATCTTCTCACTAAACCTCTTAGTTTACGTTTGTTCGCTACGTTCCGGTGCAAGCTTGGGCTCGCTGATAGAGCCTCAATCTTGCGGGGGCGTGTTAAGTGACATGACTTTTGCAACCAGGAGGAAGAGACGCATAAAATTCCGTCCCAACATTAAGTGTCATAGATTATGGATAATTGTTCATTTTTAATATACTGAATATTTAATTTATTGAATTTTTATGGCAGTGATCTACCTTATAACTAAACCATGGTCGTCCCTGATATAATGATTGCATTATCTCCCAAATTTTTTGTCTTGGCTCTCTCCCCTATTTGACCATCATAATATAATGAAATATTATTTCAGCATTCAAATTAACAGAGAGATGCCCTGTGATACTGCTAATATGAATCTAGTCTAAGCTATGAGAGTTAATTCCAGCAATGGTCCTCCGACTATGTTAATTTTCCAAAAGAGTAAATACCCAAAATGGTCCCTCGACTATAGCATAATTCACAAATTGGTCCTCGACTTATGATTTTAACCAATAACATCCATGACTTTCCAATTTTTACCCAATGTGGTCCTTCGTTAATAAGGGCGTCAACTCGCCGTGAAACACAAGGGCAGTCACGTAATTTCACGTGCTCTGGTGCACCGCCAAGAACGTCTTCGCCGCATCCAAGCTCGGAAAATTGGAAGAGATCTAAATCAATTATATTCTGTTAACAAAACTTTACAATATTCTTGGCGCCGCATCAAAAATCTGTTAACAAAACTTTACAATATTCTGGGATTCGGTTTAGATCTATTTACTGTACAAGAACGCCCGCATCCAAGCTCCGCTAAGAACGTCTTCGCCGCATCCTAACGGAGGAAGTCGTCGGGATCCATTAAGAGATGGAGGTTTTCGATTTCGGTTAACAGATTCCAGGTTTTCTCCAGTATCCAGCAATCGCTCGTGGCGTTTCCGAAGGATTTTGATTCGATTTGCTCCGCTATTCGGTTTAGGATTGATTTGGACGCGCAGATCCACGATTCGAGGATCTGGTGAGTAGTGTAGAGAGTTTGATTCTCGAAATTTTGCAGAAACATTGGGGATTTCTTAAGGGAATGAAGCTCCTAGGGCTTGACAATGGCGTCGTAGTCGAGACTAGGTTTACCGTTGAGATTCGCTTCGCCTAAACCTATCGGACATTTGCGCATCTCGCTCTCTATGAAATCGAGGATATTCTGAGCGATATCCTCCGATTTCCGCCATGTTACCAGGCGGGGCAACAAGCTAGCCTCGCTCGTTCGGCTCACCACCGTGACCTCATCGGAGAGCTTCCACACCTCCGCCGAGCTGTTCCGACGAGCCAGCGTGCCGTCTGATGACGTCAGATCCACGATTGGAGCCGCGCCACGTGTCACTCCATCCTCCGCTTCATCCTCGCACAACATAGCGATGATTTCGACCTGACTCCTCGCTAGGGACTCCAACCTCCGCTTCCATTCTTGCCGTTTCGCGTATGGCCTCGGATCCGACAAGGCGGTCGAGATAAAACGGAAAGTTATTTCCAAGCCTTGCAAAGTCGGCTTGAGCAGCGGCTTGTTTGGCTTACGAGCACTACCTTAGGCTGCCGGAGCAAATGTTGGAGAACGTCGGTAATTATGTGAAATTACGTGACTGCCCTTGTGTTTCACGGCGAGTTGACTCCCTTATTAACGGAGGACCACATTGGGTAAAAATTGGAAAGTCATGGATGTTATTGGTTAAAATCATAAGTCAAGGACCAATTTGTGAATTATGCTATAGTCGAGGGACCATTCTGGGTATTTACTCTTTTCCAAAATTAGTCCTCGACTTTTAATTTGGACAATTTAGGTCCCTTGACTTTCAAATTTTTTCCAATGTTGGTCCTTTCGTCAAATTTTGGTTAAATTGAGGTCAAATGAAGAGGTAAAATTGTTCATTCATCTGTTTAGTGTATTATTACTCGTATTTCTCATGTCCTATACGCTGTATATATGAATATAATCTCAGTCGAAGTCTCAATCAAAGCCATATAATCTCTGCCGATGTCTCTTCGATTGATATTATATTCATATATATAGCGTATAGGACAGGAGAAATACAAGTATACAAGTGAACGGACAATTTTACCCATTTATTTGACCTCAATTTAACCAACATTTGACGAAAGGACCAACATTGGAAAAAATTTGAAAGTCAATGGACCTAAATTGTCCAAATTAAAAGACGGGGACTAATTTTGGAAAATCAACATAGTCGGAGGACCATTGCTGGAATTAACTCAAGCTATGAAGTAGGAGTCAACTCAAATGAGTAGCAATACGCCAATACTTTTTTCCTGCTAATGTTCGTCTCCTATGTTCCTTTTCTTTACTCCTGCTGGTTGTTTCTGGATTTGCATTGTATGTACTCCTTCAATCCGGCAGGATAGATTAAGGGGGTGTTTGATTCATAGGTTTACACATTAAGAATGAGAACTAAAATTATAATTAGTGTTTGATTAATAATTTTTTAAAACATAACTATGGGATTTGATTATTCCTTCAATTAAAAATTTAATTTTTTAATTAAAAAAGGTATCATTCTTTACTAATCTAATTCTTAAGTTTGAATTAGTACTTTTAGATTTTTGTTTTGAATTTTTTGTTCATATTGATTGTTTGAATGTCATTATATTAAGATCAATTGTTTGATTTTTTATTTTTGTATTTTTAAAACATTTATTCTCATTATTATAGGGTTATACAGAACCAAACATGCATCAATTTTATTGGTAGTCATTCCAATTGCACCCTACTATCAAACATGTAAAATACTTTCACCAGAACCCATTACTATTAATTACCAAGTATTTGATTCTTATCCCCATTCCCATGTGCAAACCAAACCAGCCTAAGTTTTATTATGCTAAGATCATTCAACAAAAGATGTATCATTATATATTAAAGAGTCATTTCCATTTTTGGTCCTACTGTTATTGGGGCATTGCCAATTTTAGTCTACTTCATTAATTTTTGCCACATTGTGGCCCGTCTTATTTAGTCCTTGCCACTTTTAGTCCACCGTTAAAATTTTCGTCAAATAACCGTCTAAAATAGGGGTATTTTGACCTTTTCATGCTTTGATCATCTCATTTTCCCTTTGTAGTGGTTTTCCTTACAGATTTTCATCCAATGAAGAGGTCCAGTAAAAGCCATGACTTTGTAATGTAGCTCACATAGCTTTCGTCGGACCTCTTCAATGGATGAAAATGTATAAGGAAAACCACTGCAAAGGGTCAAAGAGATTATTAAAGCATGAAAAGACAAAAAAATACCCATATTTTGGATGGCAATTTGACGAAAATTTTAATGGTGGACTAAAAGTGGCAAGGACTAAATAAGACTGGCCGCAATGTGGCAAAAATTAATGAAGTGGACTAAAATTGGCAATGCCCCAATAACAGTAGGACCAAAAATGGAAATGGCTATATATTAAACCTTCCAAATTAAAGGAATTGAAGTTTTTATATATTTGAATTAAGCTCCAATAATATACTGGGATGAAAAATTGTTTTGAGGAATTCTCAGTACAGTACAGTTTGGAGGAAGAAGGAAATTAAAGAAACAATCTACATACATAGTACAAAAGTTATATATGCTAATACTTTGAGAGGAGGCCAGCATTTGGACCAATAATTTATTTCCATTGATTTGCAACAATGTCAGCAAGATCCACAACCCTCTGCGAGTAACCCCACTCATTGTCGTACCAGGCAATAACCTTAACCATGTCGTCTCCCATGACCATGGTGAGCGACGCGTCCACCGTGGACGACACATCGCTGCATCTGAAGTCGACGGACACCAGGGGCTCGTCGCAGACGGAGAGGATGCCGTCCAGCTCGTTGGCGGCGGATTCCCTGAAGGCGGCGTTAACTTCCTCGGCGAAGGTCTTCTTGGAGACCTGAACGACGAGGTCGACGACGGAGACGTTGGGGGTGGGGACTCGGAGGGCGATGCCGTTCAGCTTGCCCTTGAGGCTGGGGAGGACAAGCGCGACGGCCTTGGCGGCACCGGTTGAGGTTGGGACAATGTTGAGCGCCGCGGCTCTTGCACGTCGGAGATCCCTGTGGCTGGCGTCCAGCAGCCTTTGGTCGCCGGTGTAAGAGTGAGTTGTAGTCATGGTGCCCTTGATGATGCCTGTGTAGTATAGTAATCTCAAAGGATTAACATAATCAATTGAGGAGAGATAGATTTGCAATTTATTTTTCAAAAGAGAATTAATTAAAGCAGAAGTCAATTAATTGGTAGGGATTCTATTGTAAATTACCAAATTCATCAATTAGTGACTACGAGACTATTGGGTGGAGATGGGTAAAAAGTCAAGTCCATTAATTAGTTTGGGAAATTGTTTGGCCTAGGCTGGTAAAAGGCAAGTTCATCAATTAATGACTATAGGATTATTGGGTGAAGGCTAGTAAAAGATCAAAGTCTATCAATTGGTTTGTGAGATTGTTGGGCAAAGGTCGGTAAAAGGCTAAGTTCATCAATTGATAACTAGGTGATTGTTTGACGAATGCTGATAAAAATTCAAGTTCATCAATTAGTGGTTAGAAGATTGTTGAGCTGAGATCGTGCCAAGTTTTTTAGTTGGGGGCCAAGTCCATTAATGGTGACTAAGAGATTATTAGATATAAAATGATAAAGAGTCAAGTTTATCAACTAGTGACTAAAGAACTGTTGGCCTTTAAAATATGATGGCTGTCTATAAATAAAAATTAAAATTGCATCATAGTTACTAGTTATAGTTTAAGTGGTAGGTATTTTATCCTACCAAGTAGGAGGAATTATTACCAAATTTCTGGTCGAGGACCTTGACGAAAGGAGCAAGGCAGTTGGTGGTGCAAGAGGCGTTGCTGATAATGGGCTCATCGGGGCTGTAAGCGTCGGCGTTGACGCCCACAACGTAGGTGGGGATGTCGCCCTTTCCCGGGGCTGTGATCAGAACCTTCTTCGCTCCGGCCTCGATGTGTTTTCCGGCGCCTTCTCTGTCTACGAAAACACCGGTTCCCTCGATAACCAAATCGATTCCCATTTCCCTGCACACACACATGACACATACATACATACCATATAGTTAAAAAATCAAATCAAAAGTAGTGATTCAAATCAAAATTAGTAAAAAGATTACCCACCCCCAAGGGAGGTTGAGAGGGTTGCGGCTGGATACGACTTTGATGACCTTGCCGTCGACGGAGATGGCGTCGTCGCCGACGGGCTTGACGTCGGCGTCGAAGATGCCGAGGGTGGAGTCGTATTTGAGAAGGTGAGAGGCCTGCTTGACACCTCCGGTGTCGTTGATGGCAATGACGTCAAGGGGTGAATCCTTCCTTCCATGCCAGCACCTCAAGAAGTTCCTTCCAATTCTTCCGAATCCATTAATGGCCACCTTCAGCTTAGCCTCCACTACTGCCCTCCTCTGCTTCCCTCCAACCTATATATGTTATTAATTATTATTATTATTACTGCAACCAATGCCACAATATCATCTTTAGGAGCTGTTTCATAGGCTCTAGTTGTAATACAACAATAGTATAATATTACATGTATTCTCACATTTTACTCCATTTTATACTCCATACTTACATATTACTCTTTGATTTATTCAAAAACATGTGGCCACAATTTTTATTACTTTATTTTCATCTTCTTCTAATAAAATCAAGACATGTGACAGAGAGTTTTACTCTATTAGAATACATATATCATTTTCTTTTTTGTTGAATACAATTACATTGTTTGATTTGAAAATTTTATAATTCTTGTGGAATTGAAATTCATAGCTTCCCCCAATAAATTCTATTTAGGTGGTGAATAGAAAGGAAAAAAATGAAATTACAACATTACCCTAGTGGTTATTATTATTACTCAGGGAATTTTAGTCTTTTCCTTTCAATTTCTAAAAATTATATTCCTAACTATCAAACAATGTAATTTGAATTCTCACTTTATTCTTAACTGTACTTATTTTTTTTCTCACGAAATTACAATTCATTTCTTCTCTTATTCCTTTAGCTGAGCATGAACGCAAGCTAAAGTACTCTATTATCATATAATATATAAGAGTTAATTCTATTTTTGGTCATAGATTTATAGGTAGCAATCCACTTTAAGTCTTTTTTTATTAGAACATCAATTTTTTGTCCTAGTATTATTGTGACATGACCATTTTTGGTCCTTTATCAATAAAACAGTTTAAATATCATTAAATACAAGAGCATTTTGGTCTTCAATTATGAACTTTTTCAAAAAAAAAATAAACATAAAAATTATAGCAGCTCAATCTACTTTGTATAAAAAAAATATTGAAATGTCTTTGTATTTAACGACATTTCAACAGTTTTATGAAGGAGAACTAAAAATGGTTATGCCACAATAATACTAGGATTAAATGAAAATGTTCTAATAAAAAGGAACTAAAAATAGATTGTCACTCATATATCTACGACTAAAAATGGAATTTACTCCAATATATAATTAATCACTTTTGGTACAACAAATTTTCACTTTTAGTTTCACTACTCACTAATTTAGTCATTCAACAATTCAAACCAATCAAATTTAGTTCAAATTATCACTTTTGTATCACCATTTCATCATATTTTAATTTACCTTTCTTCATAAACATGTGAGCCATGTTTCTATATAAACATCTTGCACTTCAACTTTGCTTGAGGGAATGTCACAGGATTGAACCCCGATTGTGAGGTATTAACTCTTTGGGTTGTAACAGATAAAGATAAAGAAAATATAGAACATATAGTAGTTTGTAATAGAATCAATAGTATTCCAAAAAAAAAAAAAAAGTGAGCCAGGTTACTTAATCCATTTTAGACTAAACTTATTCCATTAAAAAAGTTAATGGAACTAAATTTGATAATCAAGAATTAGAAGTGAAAATGAAAATGTGGATTGGTCCTTAAAATTGACATAAAAGAAATTTAAATAAAATTAAAAAATTTAGTTGATTTATGAATATCTTGGAAGTATAATACATTCCACACTTTATAATTGCTTAAGCCAAAAATATTTTCAATTTGACATGATAAAATGTAATCTTTTACAATTCAATCATTTTTCTTAAGGTTACAATTCAATCACTGAATTAATTCGATTGTAATACATCAAAATCAATCCATCAATAAATGTAGAAAAGTTTTTCACTTGTAATTAGAATCCCAGTGTCAAACTTATTTGAATTATAATTAGATAACATTATTCTTCTTGAAAATATTTCTGAATGCAATGGTGATTATTCCTAATGCAATTCTAGTACGGTACTACAAAAAATTGATTCTCGATGATGATTAACCTCAGATAGATCAGAGTATGAGCAGCAAATTAAAGCTAGCTAGCTAAGCTAGAGACAGAATTGATGAAGAAATTAAACATGAATATCAAAGAGGACATACAATCAATTCAAACTTAAACTAACGCTGATGTATATATATATATATATATATATATATATATATATATATGTGCACAGAATAGAAGAAATCGATTGGGAGAGAGAAGAGAAGAGTTTGAAGGTAGGATGTAAATGCTCACAACAGAGGTCTGGAAGGAAACGAGGGAGTGCAAGTCGTCGTAGGATCTCCTCGCGAACGGAAGCGACGAAGACGAGCTGCGAAGGCCGGAGAACTCCGACGACAATCCCTTGTTGCTCACCTGCAAACCGCACCTACTAATTCAAATTAGCTACAATAATAATTCCATTATATATATATATATAGGCATGAAAAGAGCAGAGGAATGAGCGATCGACCTGGTGGAGAGTGGAGTTGGCTACGGAAAGAGCAGCCGAAGCCATGGTGGAGGAGGAGGAGGATGAAAGTTAACTGCAGGAGTAGGGAGATTTTGAGTTATTGGTTTATCAAAGAGGGGAGAGTGAAGAATGTGTGGTGTCAAGTGTGAAGTAGCTAGAGTGGATTAGATTATGGATCATAGCTACATATATAGCCTCTCACTCATTCTATGGCTGTGGTTATTGGACTCTTTCCCTTTGTGGGAGTACAAGTAGTAGTAACACTCTCCTCATTTTGGCTAACTATTCTGCTTATCCTAAATACTCTCTACTGAACCAATGGACTAATTTCGTGCTGGCCATTTTGTCTAACTATGTCTATTTACAATAGTAGTAATGGTGAAATTAAAACGGTTAGAGTACGTATAGGGAAATTGTAATTGTCTAATCATTGCCCAATACCGTGTGAGATAAAATTATAAAAATTTTAAACGTTTTACTTATTTAATTGCTTTAACCATAAGTTAAGTTGCACAAAAATTGAAAATGAAGAGATGTGATTGCTAGAAACATAGGATATGTACCACGGAATTGACAACGCCTTCCCGTGAGACAGATATGCGACAACGTGAGTGCACACAGTTTACTACGCGGATGCACACAGCCTAAAGTGTGTGCACTTAGCCTACATGAGTGCACACAGTTTAGGGTGTGTGCATTCGTGAAGTAGACTATGTGCACTCACGTTGTCGCACTGTCTCACGGGAAGGTGTTGTCTCATATGAAGTCAACCCATGTACCACGTGTGAGATAAATGACAATATAAAACATATGAATAAGAGGAAATGTTCCCAAAACACAAAATCATTAACCTTTAAGAGTTTATATACATCATAAACTATAATTCATCCAAACTTCATTCTAAAAATCGATTAGAATAGCAAAATGCTATATCTACTCTTTCAAATTCAACCTTATTCATTGCATTTTATTGACTGTTGTATGCAAACATACACTACGAGTGAGATGTTGCACTCGAGAAACAGATGTGAATTGTCACACTAACAAAAATAAAAATAAAAATTCTTTATATATTATTTTATTTTTGGCTTTTCAATTTGTTTTTTTTTTTTTTTATAAAAAAAAAAAATTACATATGTATGTAGTGATATGGTAGCTACACTATCCATCACAATTCACAACTGCCAACATGTCAGTGATACTCCTTGCCATTGGATAGCCAATGACTAGAAATCCTTTGTCCATATCCATCAGCCATATCAAATTTGTGTCTACACCTTTTCTAAATGATCCAAGGCCTCAAACATCAATAATTAAAATTAATTTTGAAAAAAAAAAAAAAAACACATCCAATCAATAATGAGAGCAAAGTTTGTGGCTCCTGAAAGCTATTAGCTAGTGTATGATATATAGTTTTTTTTTTGTTTTTTTCCATTGTGGATTCAAATTGACTTGAAGTGAATATTCTCTCATCATTCTTTTTGTTTTTGTTTTTGAACTACATTGTGAAACCTATTTGGCATTTTTCTTAGACTTAGTGTAAGGTTGTAAGTCTTATTTTTTCGATCGAGATAATAAATATATTTTATTTAACAAAGATAAGAAATACATTGTACAAAATTATCTAATATTCAAAGATTCAACAAATGAAATTATTGTAAATTCAGTCTTCTGATTAGCCCAATACCCTCGTGATCATTGTACAATAAATACCGGTAAATTTGTATGGTAGATAATGAAATGTAAAGAGGTAGAGAGAAGAGAAAAACACTAGTGTAGAACTCAAGAACTCAATCATCATCATCATTTCATTAAGCCTTCAAAATCAATAGTTTTCTATTAAAAAAATGGAGAGGATGACTGTGAAAATGCACAGAATCGTATGGGCACACACCAAGCAGTTAACCGGCACGCAACAAGGTTAACGGGCACGCAACTAACTGCAAAAGCTTCCAAAATAAAACACACACGAATTAAAAGCTTCTAAAATAAAACGCACACGAATTAAAAGCTTCCAAAATAAAACCACTAC
>CM008339.1:19299923-19311538 GCA_002525835.2 Ipomoea batatas
TGGAGGTGATTAAAGGTTTTAAAAAGGCAGTGTCCACACGATCTTATGCATCCTTGGGATGTAATCAGTTCATTTTATGGAGGCTTAACTGACGAAGGGAAAATGCTCCTTGACTCATCTTCGAGTGGTGCATTTGTATCATTCGCATTGCCAGAAGCGAAAGAACTAATTGAAAAAATTTTGAAAAATACTTAGTGTTGGTATGATAGAAGAGAAGAACATGGCGGAATGTATGAGGTAAACAGTCATGTAGCAAACGAAGCAAAGATTGAAGCCATGAATCACGAAATCAAAAAGCTACAAGCTATGGTAGAAAAAATGGAAGGAAAGACAAAACCCTGTATCGCTTTAGTTTTATATTGCAACATATGCGGAGGACCACACGACACCAACATATGTACATCGCCTTCTGCAACAGAACATGTAGAAGCAGTAGATTATCAGAGAGGTCCTAGCTACAATGCCTACGGAGGTAACCAAGGAAAAAACCACAAATGGAAATAGGGAGATGGTTGGAACAATAGGAGTGGAGGATCCAAATCAAGAGCACATTATAATTATGGCAATAAACCCATCTACGGGCAGAAGAAGAAGGGTAGACTTACTTATGGCCAAACTCAATGGAATGGAGGCCAAATCACTCATTACAAGCCTAATTATAACTCTCAGTTCGATTATGCACAACAAAGAATGGACGACATAAGAGAGGTCGACGAAAGACTCACAAGAACTATCATGGAATTGAAGAACGATTGTAACACCCTGTAAATTCGTTCAAGCCTTACGATCGATAATTAATTCCTTGGGCAATTTAATTATTTTAATTGGGCTAGTTCTTTCAATTTAATACATAGATATATATATATATATATTTCTTGAGCCTAAATTAATTATTCTAATCAAGAGCCCAATTCTTGAATTTATTCTTATAAGGGATTTTATTCAATTTGGATACTTACAATTCTTGTAATTAAATATTCTTACATGGCCCAATTTCTTAAATATGTAAGTATAATGTCTTTAAGTCATCTTATGGGCTTCTTTATTCTAATGTATATATTTAATTGTAAGGGATGAATTCATTAGCCCAACTTATTAGTGTTGTACATATTAATTCTTGTAAGTCATATAATATATGATTTGAGCCCATTCCATATTAAGTCTTTCACCCTAATACATTATGTGTATTGTATTATATATACTGAAGACTAAAAATCCCTAAAGGTTTTCACTCTCTCTCTTCCCGACTCCTACACTATTCACGCCATTTCCATCTAAAAATCATCCAAATTTGATCTTCATTTCTCCTACAAGTTTTCAAGTCAAGATTGCTCCTTTAGGCTTGTTTAAGTTTGGGTAAGTGCATCTAGCTAAGAATCTTCCTTGCATTTTATGGTTTTACTAGTCTTTATGCATGTTCTTATGTGTTCTCTTTTGGGGTTCTTTGGGTAAAAGATGATCAAGAAGGTGGTGGGGCTTTGTGATCATTGTTGAGGCTTGGCTTGGGTGAAAAGAGCTCCTTGAGGTAACCACTATGTCCATCAAAATCTATTTTTACACTCTCATTCTATATGATATTCTTGGTGTTGGAAATCCTGAAATTTCTTGGTGTTTAGCCCTATTCTTGGGTGTATTTTGTTGGAATTTCTTGATCTTGTGTCTTGATCTTGGCCTATTGTTGTTGTGATCATTTGTTAGTTGGATTTCCATATTTTTGGCCTCTAATTAGATGAAATGTTGGTGTATTTGGATCTGATTATTGCATTCTGGAATGGTATTTTCGGGTCTGGGCAGAAACTATATTCTGGGAGTTGGGGTTGACCTTGCGGAGGTCCGAGGCGGAATAATGTGCCCCGCCAAGGAGATCCGCAAGGCCGAGGCGGTAGAGACGGACGGTGCTGGGTGGTCCGCCGAAGGGGTCCGTTCCCTTCGTGCGGAGGAGGCAGGCGGAGGTCTGTGCTCCACTGAGGTGTTCCGCATGGTCACTGGGAGTTTGATTCCAGAGACCTGTTCTTGGTTGTTGTTGTCTGTTTGTTCCCCCTTTGTTCTGAATATTGTTGGAATGTTCTGTTGGGTATCTTACCATGTCTTTGGAGCATTTATTCATGCCATTTGTTGGGTATTTATACCATATCTTGGAGTATTGATTCATGTCTTTGGTTTCCCTTTTTGTACTCATGGTTATTGATTCCTTGAATTCATTACCTGGGAGTTGGTTTGTGTTCATAGTTGAGATGAACACTTTGTTTGGTTGTTTTGGGTGGAGGTTGGAGTATGAGTATGTGGTGGTGGTTTCCTTGGGATCTTTTGGAGGTTGTTGGGTGAATTAACTGTGCTACTATTGACTATTGACTTCTGACTTTGGACTTCGGTCCCTGTAATTGGGTTCATCACCCCTGTGATTGGACTTCGGTCCCTGTGATTGGACTTCGGTCCCTGTGATTGGACTACGGTCCCTGTGATTGGACTTCGGTCCCTGTGATTGGGTTCATTACCCCTGCGTACCAGATTTCTGGATTCTGACTTCTGACTTCTGACTGTGGTTGGGTTTGGTATGGTGGTTGGTATGAGGGATTGGAGGTTGGAGTTGGGATTTCTTTCATGGTTTATGTATTCATGAGTTCCTTGTGTATATTCGGTTGATATCTTGTGGTTCTCGTTGTTGTTGGTTGATTCCTTTATGGTTGTTGTTCAGTTGATGTCTTGTTTATGGATTCGTTGTATTGTACTCTCGTTATTGGATATTGGTTTTGTTTGGATGAGTCTTGGTTTATGATTCGTTCAGTTTATTGTTGTTGAGTATCCGTTTTGAACTATTTAACAGTTTGTTGGTGTTTATATTCTATATGGGTGTGTAAACCTATTTACAAGCTTATGTATATCTATACTTCCTTGCGGGTGTGAATGGTGGTTGCTTAGCAGTCTTTTGCTAATGGTTCTTTGTGTGTTTTCCAGGTATGGAGTAAGTCTAAGCGCGAGCGCGTTAGAGCCTATCGTTATGAGGATGCTTAGACTTAGTTTATGTTGTTTAGCCTTTGTGTTTCGGGCCTGTGAGCCATTTGAGATTTTATATACTCTTGACTAGTTATTGGGATGTTTGAGACAGATTAAGGATTTTATCTATGCAGTTACTTTTCTTTGGTTAGCCTGTGCATCTAGGCCGTGTTTATCTTACCTAGATGTGGCATGATGCCCCTTAAGTTTAAATTCGCTTCCGCTATGTTATGTTTTTAGTTGAGATAGGCAGCTGTTGTGTTGAGGTTTATCTATCTCAGCTTGTGAAAGGTTGGGGTGTCACAACGATAGAGCTAATCTTAAGAAAGAGATTACTCCAGAGATTAGACAAGAGATTTCAAGATTAAGACAGGAATCGAAGGCTACTCTTAAGACAATAGAAAACCAAATATCTCAGATGTTTAAAATGATGTCCAAAAGGCATTACGGGCAACATCTAAGCAATACAGAGAATAATCCTAAGGAAAGAGTCAATGTCGCGGAAGCAATTGAAGAGAGACATAATGAATGTGATCAAATGGATGTAATTTGTTGAATATGCAATTGTGAGAGAGAAAGAGTGAAAAAAGAGAAAGAAAAGACTACCTCTTGTAGTCCAAGCCTTGAGAAGAACATTGAAAACTCTTCTTGTGGAATTCCAATGAAGAAAGAAGAAGGCAAGATCACCTCTTGTGATCATGAAGAAGGAAAGAATGAGGAGATCACCTCGTGTGATCAAGCCAAAGAAACCGTGTCGCAAAAGCACGAATCCAAAACCTCAAAAGGAAAAGATAGGGCAAGAAAAGGTACATTTAATGCTTTCATGCAAAAAATTTTCAATGATAAACAATGCCGTGAATTATTTGGGAATGATGCTTATGATGATTATGCTTGTTTAGACAAAGAGTTTTCGGCTTTTATGAATACGGGTTACCCTGTAAAGAAGGGTGACTTGGGAGCTTTCGTAGTTCCTTGTTCCATTAAGAACATGAACATTCAAAATGCTCTCGCCAATCTTGGAGCTTCTATCAATTTAATGCCCTCTAGTTTGTTTGAACAATTAAGCTTACCTAGTTTAAAATCGACAAGGCTTACACTTCGCCTAGCCGACGGAACCACGTGGTATCCGAAAGGTCTAGCGGAGGATGTGCTTGTGAAAGTAGGATAATTTTTAGTGCCAATCGACTTTATTGTTTGTGAAATGGGAAGGGATGAGCCCTTTGGCTCTTTGATCCTTGGAAGACCATTTTTAGCTACATGCCATGCTCGAATTGATGTGAGCACGAGCAAAATTACTTTAAGATTTAATGGACAAACCAAGAAAAAGGAAAGGAAAGACTTGAAAAGAAAGATGAAGACATGGTCACGGTGAAAACAAAGACCAAACCAAGATGGAAGAATGAAAAGTCGGTCTAGAAGAACACATGGGTTTCAAAATGTTTTCAAACCACTACTAAGGAATATGATTAAGAGAGAAGGAGACACGTTGCGTCTAGCTAGAGACGTAAAACGTGGCGCTGCTTGGGAGGCAACCCAAGGCTTTAATAATTAATTTATTTTTTATTTTTTGTTTTTAATGCTTTATTAGTATTCTAGTTGGTATATGTTTTTGGGAGACTAACTTGTAGGGTTAATGGTCGAAAAATGCTATGGGAACGCCAAAACGGGACAAAAGGCGAAAGGAAAAATCGAAAATCAGAGAAAAATGATGGACTGGACTGTCCACGTGTTATTCACGCGTGAAGGACACGTGGATGGATTCCAGTATCCATCCACGCGCACAGTCACGCGCGAAGGACGCATGAACACCACAAAGTGGTGTGAACAAAAGAGCTCGGCCGAACCACGAATGTTTCATCCCCAAACACAAATTTCTTCTCGTCCTCCACGCCAAAACACCACTCCTAAGCAAGGTTTGAGTAAAAGTTGATTATTTTCCACCTTTCTTGATCAATACAAAGGCTAGAATATTACCACAAGGTAAAAACACATTCTTAAAGCTATTTCAATGGTTATTGTTGAATTTTGAAGAGTATATTCATGAAATCTATCCTACATTGTTTTGCAATATTTAGTATGATTTGAATGTTTATAATGGTTAGAAAAGCATCATAGAACTTTATTTCATTGCTTTCTTCCATTATTTGAGATTAAATTGGTAGATTGAATTCAAATTTTGAACTATAGTATGAACATCATGAAAATCCAAATGGGTTTGCTTGATTTCTTAATGTTATAATGAAATTGATGATTGAATTGATGTGAAAACTTGTTATAGAACATATATATACCATCAATTTGATATTACACATGTTACATTGTTAAATAGCATTTTCATTCTTTAACCCTAATTATTGAATCTGGGGAAGAAGATGAAGTTGACTTCTATGTTGACACTATTGACTTTTGAATTGAATTACCATATCTTGAAATTGAGCATGTGTGTGATATTGGAAATTTATTGTTGACATTTTTATGATAGGAATTAATCCAAAAAAAAAAAGGGGAAACTAAGGAAAAATTTTAAAAAATCCCAACCCCTATTTTTAAAATTTCACAATTGTTGACAAGAAAATTGGGCAACAATTCTTGGTGTGATAATGGAAAATATCTGCAACTAACCAATTGTTCTTTTATGAATTATTGTTAATTTTTGAAATTTTGTAGGATTAGCCGAAGTAAAGAACTTGCTAATAAAAGTAAACATGACGACGCTGATTCTAGTAGGCAACAAACAAGAGTATAACCCTCTAGACGTCAATAACCGGAGGACATTCCACGACAAGCCGTTCCGGAAGAATTGGGTACAAGACCCCTAAGAAATTTGTCACCGGCAGAGCGAGCATTAGTGGATGTTTATCGAAGAAAACATCTAAGTGGAGGGAGATTCTTTGATCCAAATATACTGCGTGAATTTGGATGCGAAGATGAGGTTTATCGACTGCTTCAACATCTTTAGTTGGGGAGACTTTTCGAATGGAGGGGCCCAACGTATTCCCCCATCACTAACGAGTTCATAGCCACGCTTGATATTAGGCGTGAGGTCAACAACGTGAGGGAATCGATAAAATTCTCACTCTTTGGCCATAGATACCATTTATCTGTTAACGACATTGTAGTTGCTTTGAGATTTCACGACCAAGCCGAGGTATCCATGCGTTACTTTAATGAGTTTAAATCTGATTTTGACATAGAGAGAGATGTTGCAAATTATTGGGGCCGGATCACAAATGGACGACTGTATCACTCATGCAACCTGAAGGCCAAGCACATCACGAAAAACTACCTTAAAGCTATTAGGT
Organism: Ipomoea batatas; assembly: GCA_002525835.2. Taxonomy (NCBI): domain Eukaryota; kingdom Viridiplantae; phylum Streptophyta; class Magnoliopsida; order Solanales; family Convolvulaceae; genus Ipomoea; species Ipomoea batatas. The sequence continues at coordinate 19,306,220 of CM008339.1, forward strand.
TAGCATTGGCTGTAAATCTCTCCGGGAGAAAGACAAATATGAACAAGACCTATCAGCAAGATCTCTTTTATATGTGGAGTATGGAGAACCGAGTGAATGTGAACATGGGAGCTCAAGTGAAGACATGGCTTCAATCCCAGACAAGGCAGAAGGTACAAGCTGTATTCTTAGGACCTTTGGTGACTAGATTGTGCCTGGGATTGGGCCTCGGTAATCACTTAGAGCAAGAAAAGAGTGAGGTTTCCATGGTAACTTTCACAGTTCGCGAATTCAAGGCCAAGTATATCAAGTGGGGAGGTGATGATGCACCAGCTGAAGGAGTCGCAGGCAGTAGTGATGAGGAAGAAGATAACGAGCCACATGAGCAGGATGAGCCGAATGTACAAGAGCAGGGAGAGCCTAGTGCACAGCACGAGGGGGCTACTATGATGGAATGGGAATCTACTCAGGCTTTCCATAGAGAGCTCCATGAAGAGCAAATGGCTTACATGCGTTCCCACAGTATGTGGGAAGAACAATATACATCACTTTATGCACGTCAGGATAGGCAGGATGAAGAGATTCTCCGCACGCGGAGAGCGGTCAAGCAGAATGCACGTATGATTCAAGAGCTACAGGCTTAGTTTGCTAAGTAGTTCCACCCTCCATCCTTTTGTGATCACTGATGATAGATTCCACACCCAGCAGCAAGTGAAAAACAATGAAGAAGTCCCTAAAACATTATTCGTGAAATTTAGTTGATCAATGATGACCCATGAGAAACAATAGGTTCCCTATGCGTGGAGTTCCGCCTTTTATTTTGCTTTTAATTTCTTTTATGCTTTTTATTGCTTTTGCATTACTTGCTTTATTTTCATGAATTTCATATTTGTTAAGATATTTAAATGCTTTTACTGTTTCGCATTTATTTTCTTTACATAGTTATTTCTATTTTATGAGTATTATGCATTTATCTAGTTTGCAGTTATTTTGCTTTATTACGTTTGCAATAGCCTATCAAGTCTATAATAATTGAATAGCTTTCCTAATTTCTATTATATTTCTAGTTTTAACCTTTGAGCATATAGCTTTGATAACGGAGGTCGACCGATGTTGGAAGCTACAGTGTGGAAAAAGGATGCATACTTGGTTTAACCTCTTATCCCTTTTCTATTTTATGCCCCGTTTCAAATTCAAAGTGTGGAAATTGTTTATACAGCTTTGCATGTATTTTATGTTCAAAAGATGAGCGTATCATGTTATTTTGTCGTTAAGGATAAGTTTAGTATACCCTATATCGCAGTACAAATTCCAAAGTGTGGAAAGGGATTTTGTTTGGAATGTTTAATTAAACCCGTTTTCCTTTATCCCATGAGTCCGAGGTAACATCGAGAATGATGTTCAATTTCAAGTGTGGAAAGGACGCACTGTGTGCTTAATATCTGTTTGCTTAAGTTGGTCTCTTGACCATGATAAACGGGTGTGTTTGCAAAATTGGAGAGCGAGTTATTGTTTGTGATATCTAGAGAGAATTTTGACTAGATGCCAATAAACTTTTTATTCTTGAAATATCTTTGGGAATTACTTTTCACACCCATGAGAGTGTTTAGACCCAAATAAGTTTATTTTCCTGCTTGCTTGCATGATGTTCACCTCTTATTTAGGTAGGACCTTAGTCAAGGATCTCTTGAAGTGGGAGTGCGCACTTTTTAATTTGAGAAAGATAAATTAAGCGAGGCTCGGAATTGAACTAATTTTTGTAGGGCATGGGGCAAAAGGTGAGCCTATTAGTGAGCTTAGAGTGAAAAATTTCTTAATCCCAAGAAAAAGGCATGACGGGTTGTATGGAGAAATAGTAGAAAAGGCAAAAGGCCAATCCTAGAGATAAAAATTGAGGAAAGCCATCTCGTTGGGTTGTGTTCAACCATAGTCTTCAGAAAAGAAAAAGCTATACCTGGAGTCGGTTGTCCACGTAAAATGTTCCTAGGAGATGAGAAAATAGAGAGGAGGTGAGCCGCTTCACTAGGACTCGGTCACCCATTGCATTGTCTTCGAAAAAGCATGGAGCTCCATGTGAAGTCAGGTCGCTCATTGGCGTTATCCTAGGAAGTGAGAACAAAGAGAGACCGCCCCAAGCCATTGGCGGTGAGTGGTCCATGTCCCTACCCTCACTTATCTTACTCATTGGGCTTTGGCGTTAGGACGGAAGGATTGATTAACTAGTGTACATCGTTCCCACTAGTGGGATCGGCTAGAGGCCCTAATTAAATGAGAAGTGAATTCGAAATTGGGTTGCATGCTTGCGCGTGGTGTGAGAAGTGTGTTCCCCTTTGCTTTAATTGTTTATCTACGAAGGGTTTTTGCTTCCCGGAAATATTCCTTGAGTTGTATGGCATCTGACCAACATTCTTTGTAGATAACACAAAAGATTTCCCTCTCTTTGATAGTCTTAACACTCGTATTTTTTATTGACGAAGAGTTCCATATTGAATGAGTTTAGTATCTTGGAAACTTATGTGCTTAGAAGTGAATTGTCTTGCTTGAGGGCAAGCAAGAAGTAAGGTGTGGAAACTTGATAAGCTCCCAAGATACCTATATATTTGGACATAAATAGGGATAATCTTATAGCATTTCAGTATCCTTATATGACTAATTTTAAGATATTATGTGCCCTAATTCATTAACCACACGCATAGCTATCCTTGGTGTATTTTGAGACATTCCACAGGTCCCGGGAGCCGTTAGGAACGAGAAAAGAGCAAAATGAGCATACCGAGAAAGACATGAGCCCCGGAGGACCTAAGATGATGCATTCACGTGTGAATGACACGTGGACGCATTCTAATACGCGTCCACGAGGCCATTCACGCGTGAAGGCCACGTGAACGAGACACTGCGGAGAAATTATTTTAGGGTAAATTTTGGAAGACTATTTAAGGAAGCTTGATAGGATTTTTCAAGGGGACTAATTTTCTTAGTTTTCCATATTTTTAGAGTTTTTAGAAGTTCCCAAATTTCCATTCTTAGATTAGGTTTTACATTTTCCCTTGTAGATGATGAATTGAAGCTTGGATTGAAGACTACATTTCATTTACTAGGTGATATCTATTTGAATCTTATTTCTATTTTACATATCTTGTTCTTGAATTGAATTAGTTTATGAGATTAAATCTATGATTATGTTTGGCTAGTTCTATGTAGGGATTGAGTTGTGTGAATCTATGTTGCTAGTGTGAAGATCCTATTTCTTATTGTGGATTTGATTGCTTTGATGTTGGAAGAGCTATTCTTGTATATTGATTGTTGGTTTGATTAGATCTTGTATAGATTTGGCCAATCTATTGAGAGATTGAGACCTTGACTCTATCAAGGTATTGATTTGAGTTGAGTTGAAGCTTTTTGCAATCTTAGATCCTATGGAATTCCATGATTGGGAATAGTAGGAAAGTGTGTAGCCTAGGTGTTTGATAAAATGTCTCTTAGGGCTTTTGGTTGCCAAATGGTACTCCTAAGCCTAAGAAGCCCTAGTACACAAAGGTGAAAAAGGACTAAGATGACACACTCTGGAATAGCCAACACAATTGAATCATTAGACCACTACTTGTGACACATGATGAAGCAGCATAGACAAGCACAATTCATTCCCTTATTCTCTTATTCCTTTTTTCTTGCTCTGAATTTCTTATCACTTATTACCTTGATTTTAGTTACCTCTTGCTCACTTACATTTCATACATGACATTCGCCACTTTCACCACCCTCACACGTCTCATCACACGTTCATTCGATTGAAAGCAATATCATAGACCAACCTCCACGTCCCTCCTTCGAGACCAACACTTGGGGAGTTTAAACTCTTCGTTTTATCATTACCACATCCACATTACATACCTCACTCACCCTATGCATCCAAAGCATTGTCAGTCCCTTAGGCTTTTGGTTACCTAAAAGTACTCCAAACCAAAGGCATGCCTAGTAGACCGAGAGGATAAAGGCAATAACAAAGCTTCTCAAGAGTAGCAACCAATGTAATTCAATCCACCTAGATCCTAAGTAGAACCACAATGCATCATATCTAATTAGGAACTCATTCCTAGCTTCCGTTTACTTGATTTCAAATACTATTCTTTGCAAACTTGTTGTAACCCCCAAAATCAACTAATTTTTTTTATTTCCACCAAATGGCTAAGTAATTCTTAAAACAAAATTTAGAATGCAAAAAATTTTCTACTTAATTGAGGGTATTACCGCCACACTTAGGCAACTAACAAACCCAAGTGCTAAGGCTAAACCTGTGATACCCCGTATTTCCCCTACAATTATTTTTAAATATTTAAAAATAAGGGCTTAGTTCCTTACCATTAATTATTTTAGTAAAATAATTATAAAGCTAATTATTTTGAAATGGGTTTTAGATAAACTATTTTTATATATTACTATTTTACAATCAAAAAGTAAAAACACACTAAGCCCATAATCTATATGATTCTTATTATAGGGCTATGGACCCAATAAATGATCCTAAGCTCAATTATGATTATAGTATAGCTAGTATTGACTCAAATAGCCTAACCCAAGAGTCGCCCATTTTCCAAATATGAACCACTACCCAATTTGGGAACCTAACCTACTAAAAATAGATGTTATAGAGGAATTTCCATCAGCAGCCAACAACCCCATCAATCCCCTCTATTCCTCTATCTTCACCCTCTATCTCTCTCGACCATCGACCGGCGGCAACGACAACAAAGAAGGATTGCGGTGGCGGCGATGAGCTTCAAGCTTCGTTCTCTCCTTCTCTTGCCTTCTCGTTCCCATCATCAGTGAGCACGGCGGCTACGGGCAGCAAGGTGGCCGAAGCAGCTCCTCCCTCCCTTCTTGGTGAGCTTCGAAACCGAGCAGCAATGGCGGTAGAAGCTGGCATGCGCGATCGGTGGCTGTAACTCCAACCAGTAGGACTTCGGTAAAGCTGAGCGACGGCGGAGCAGGGCAGCGGCGACGGTCTTCAACTCCAGCAGCGAAGCTTCCTTCCAGTCTTCCTTCTCTCGGTCGACGGCGACAACATGAGTTCTCTGTAACAATTCTATTTGAATATGGTGCAATTATGGTCTTCAATGGCCATAATGTGGTACTATTAAATCAGATATTGTAACGGTTGTTGTTACAACCGTTACAATTACCTATATTGATGGTTCTATAGGTATATAAGTTAGAGGTCCCCCACTGCTCAGGTTACAACTTTTACACCATCTATACTAAGTCCTGAGAGCAAGTGGGAGACATACTATACAAAAACTCTGCAGAAATACACACAATCAAAGGCATCTACAAGGCAATCTA
>CM008339.1:19343089-19354909 GCA_002525835.2 Ipomoea batatas
CTTTAATTGTAAGTGTGATTTGTACTAAGGGGTTTTGCTATAAGAGAGGATCAAGTAAGTTATTTAGCAATTATTAGTTAGGAAGTCAGATTTATTTTGCCAAGTTATGAGCTATACGGATTTCATATTACTTTTGGATATGCACTTTGTTATGTGGTGTATGTTAAGGAAACGATTTTGCTACAATGAGCTATTTGATTATAAGAATTATTTGGAATGTTTGACCAAACTCATCAGGCAACCTACAATTTGTTTTGTTTGGCTTGGAACGTTCCTAAATGCTCATTCCGAATCGTCGAGCTGACTCATTCCGAATCGTCGAGTCTTTACTTTTGAATTATTTGTTGGAACGTTCCATCCGGCTCATTCCGAATCGTCGAGTCTTTTTAGATCATTATACCAATAATGGCCTATGCCACAAGGTATAATGGTGGGAGTAAGTTGCCAATGAGTCATGAGTTAAAGAATGATTTGAGCTTTGGAAGTATTGTGTTATGAAATAATGTTGATGCCCGTGTAGCTAAAGCTAAAGTTGCTATATTTTGAAGAACCTGTGTATGGGATGATGGAATTTTATGACTTCGATACAGTTTGAAGATCGTGATTTGCACCTATTAAATTACTATAAAGTTATTGTCTTTTTTTAGGTTACTTGATCCGGGGTTGAGAAGAATATCACTTACTGGGCATTAGCTCATTATTTGTATTTTCCTCATGTTTCAGAGTAGTTAAGGACATGTGAATAGTACGAGGCGCAAATGGAGGGATCTTGAAGGTGACTTTTGAAACTAGGAGACTTAGTCCTAGTATTGGAGCTTATCATGGATTTTTGCTTGTGTGGGATAATAGCTTTGCCCCATTTGTATTTCTGGTAAATCGTTGTGCTTGATTTTGGTGCTTGTGATGCATTTTGGGCATACTACTATTGATTGTAAATATTTAATAGTGGTGAATTGATGAGTGTTTTGGAGAGAACTAGTTCTTTGTTGTGGAATTATTATGTATTCAAGTGTTGTTATGAAGGTTTCGAGAGGTGTGTATGGTTAGGCTTCGTATTGTTACAGGTTTTAATGTAACGATACGGCCGGGTCATGTCCTAGAAGTGGGGCGTGACAATATATGTCCTAGTAACATGGCTTTGTTTTGTTAAGAATTTCAGGTAGTGTTGTGGGCACGGGAATCAATAAAATTGGTTGTTGAAATATTTTAGAATTAATTTTATTATTTACTTAGAATAATTAAATTAATTAGGATAACTAGTTGAATTATTGTAGATTAAGTTTGTTAGGCTTATTTTATTATTTATATTTATCTTAGTTTGTTAAGATTAATTTTGTATTTATCTATTTGTAGTTTGTTGGGATTTTAGTTATCTTGGGATTATAGTCCTGCATTACTAAAACTCTACAACTATAAATAGGGAGACAAGTTATGAATAATATAGATTGAGATGAATTTTTGAGTTAGAAAACGGAATGTTTTCTAGAACTCGGTATGAGTTCGGCCATTGAGTTGATCATGGCAAACATGACTTATCAAGGAAGTTACTAGCCTTGTGGCGTCATCACGGTTTTTATCGCTCTACAGCCGAGCGTGGCAAACCGCTATACATCAAAATCCAAAAACGACCCTTTACTCGACCTAAATTAAACCTTCCAAATCAAACTCACCCAACCGAATAAACCATTTTAAAATCCTTTTTAAATTAGAGTGTGAAGAGAAGATCGGGTCAACCAGATTCGCATCAGGTAGTTTCAAAATATGGGGGTAACATGGCTTTGTTTTGTTAAGAGTTTCAGGTAGTTTCAAAATATGGGGGAACTCAAATTTCGCTTTGCTTTCAACGTAACTACTATGCCTTTTAAGCAGACTGAAGAATAATCAGTCTAGTACTCTAGTCCAGTCTATTTTACATGCTACACAAAGGCCCTGTTTGATAAATAATCAGTCTATCAGTCAATTTTGATTTATTTAACTACTATAAATTGTTTGGTTAATAAGTTTTTTGTAACTCCAAATACTAAGGGGGTGTTTGGTTATTTGCTTATATGTCAAATTTTAGCTTATTTGACCAAGTTTAACTTTTTGACCAACCAATAAGCTATTTTGAAGTGTTTGGTATTGCTTATTAGTCTTGGCTTATTGAGCCAATAAGCTGAAAATTGAAAAGCTAATGAATGTAGCTTTTTTGTATTAGCTTGTTGGGAACAATGTGTACATTGACTATTTTATCCTTTGAAATCAATGGGATTTACTTTTAAATGGGTGGTGTGTTTATTATTTTATAATAATAATAATAATAATAATAATAATAATAATAATAATAATAAATACGTAATAAAATTTTTTTTAGAATACTAATATAATTTAATAAGAGTTAAATAAACAAAAATAATTAAGTTATGTCCTTAAAAAAAAAGTATAGATGATATCTAAATTTTATAATTATTTATTAATAAGAGTTTATCTTCTTGTTATATTTAAAGGTTGAAATAATACAATACACTCATACCCTTAAATGTCATTTTACATTCAATCAGCTACTAGTAAATAGTTAATTTACCAAACAGTTTTTTTATAACCAGCTAATACAACCAGCTGGTCAAACCAGTTAACGCAATCAGCCATCAACTACTAGCTAAACCAACCAGCTATCAGCTATAAGTTATCAGCCGTTTGCCAAACACCCCCTAAAATTCAAAAGGCTACTCAAAGCAACCTTTTCAATTAGCTTTTTGAGAACATAAATTATACCAAACAGCTATCAGCTAACAGCTAATCTATCAAATAACTTTCTACAATAGCTAATGTTATCAGCTAATCATATATTCTAACACAATCTGCTAACAACCATTTACCAAACATGGTCAAAAACAATTTAAAAAAGATCATATCAAATACATTAGAAAATAATAATTAGCTAGATTCAATAGTACTTAAACATAAGCGGAGCAGAATGAAGGGCAAATGTCTGATTGTCTAAAATACCATCAATCATAAAATCTACTTTCAACAAGGTAGTAGATTTTCCAACGACCAAATCAAAAACAGGGATAAACACTCTAATGCTCCGATCCCCTACGCAGCAGCATTATAAAAAAAAAAATCTAAATTTCTAATATTACTCCCCTTTTGGCAAATGGATAGTCAAAGATCAGTTTTCCTTAGCAAGATGATCTACTTCCACTTGAGGCTGTAGTTCAGGTCCAAGCTCGATCAGCAATGCTTATCCTCAAGAGATGGAACAACTGCAAGATCAGTTTGATCTTTTTGGAGCGCTGCTGGCCTATCAACTTTTGACCAATGGATAGGTGGGTTAAAGACCATAAGAGCATCCTTATCAGTGGAGTTTTTTCACGGTTCTTGAGGAATTTTTGTAAGTGTGATTAGGAAAGAGAAAATGGAAAGAAGAAAAAGAAAAAAGGAAAAAACAATTAAAATCTGACAGCAGAACAAAAAAAAATAAAAAATAAATAAAAGTATGGTTGAAGTCAGAGTGGCCGCCAGCACTCCAGCTGGCGCTGGGCGCAATGTTGCGTGTCATTTTTTTTTTTGTCCTGACATTAATCTCCATTTTGCAGGAGAATGAACTCCTTTAGTTTTTGCCTTCACACCAATTCATTGAATCAAAGTGAAGATAATTTACTAACATGATCCCCCAATTCTCCACAGATGGGGATGCCCTAATAGGACGAAAACCAAAACAATGGAAAAAAAAAGACATTTTAAAAATTTGTACAAAAGTAGGAAAACTCATTTTCCAAATGCCTTTGTTTGTCCGACCCGGTCAAACACAAACGCAAATGAAACTTGTGTATCTCGAGATAGGCAAGTCCCACTTGTTTGTGTGTGTGTTTTTTTTTTAAATTTTATTTTATTTTATTTTATTTTATTTTTAAATTTGGTCTCCAGCTACCAACTCGGCTTCTTAGACGAAGGAGAAGCCAGCTACCAGTTTGGTCGCCGGAGACCAAATAAAAAAAAAAAAAAACACACAACACAAGTTCACTTGCGTATCTCGAGATACGGAAATCCTATTTGCATTTGTATTTGACCGGGTTTGACAACAAAGACATTTGGGAAATGAGTTTTTTTTTTCTTTCTATTTTTGTACTAATTTTTAAAATGTTCTATTTTTGTCCATGATTTTGATTTTCGTCCTATTATGGTCTTTAACCTTGCACTGAGGTCTATTAAGGAAGCACCAAGCTTCCTATCAATTCCCAGCCTCCCAAGGGTATCATCTTTTGGCTCATCAGAAACAAGGACCGGGATAAGTGGAGACATGTTTACACTTCAGTAGCTTATGGTCAACCCTGTAAGAATAAAAAACCTTCATTTTGACTTTATTGTCTTAAATCTCCGGTCCTTGTGCTGCTTTGCAATCAGAATGCGATAAATCAAGTTAGGGAAGGGCAATTTCACTTTTTGCTCAACTCTCATCTATCTCTTGGCTTCACAAATGTCTTAACTCTTATGGCATGTTTGGTTAAGTGTAGTTCGGGATGAATTGCAATTCATTGAATTGCAATTCAGTGAATTCCCAAATTATACTGTTTGGTTGGAAGGAATTGCATTCTGCAGAATTACAATTCCCTCCAAATGATGAATTGCAATTCATGGGGCCCCATGAATTGCAATTTGGTGGAGAGGAAAGGCAATTGTGTTGGTGTAAAGACAATTTTGCCCCTTCTCCCATACCTTTTGTCTTCTTTTTTTTTTTTAAAAAAAAAATTTTAAAAATTATTGTTATTATTATTCTTTTTTAAAGAAGAGTTAATACCCATTTTGGTCCCTCGACTATAGCGCAATACTTGATTTTGTCCCATAGAATTAAAAGTACCCAATTTAGTCCTCTAACTTGTAAAATATACTCAATTTGGTCCTCCGTTATAATTTCATCCATCAACCATTATAAAGGGGGCAAAACCGTCATTTTCAATAGTCGAGGGACCAAAATGGGTACTTAATAGTCGAGGGACCAAAATAGGTACTACCACATATTATTGAATTGCAATTCCACTTAATTACAATTCTTTTCTCCCCTAATTCCCTCCTCCAACCAAACTCGCTGTTATTATGATTGAATGAAGGTTGCGCCAACATCAAAATGCCTTTTTCATTCCAATCCTGTAAATAAATGCACACAAATCTCTTGAAAGAGTGTGATAATGGATTGAAGGAATCCAATTGGTCAATGCAATACGTACGGTGAAATTAAATATGACATATTTTGAACTCAAATCAGCTGGAAAGAGCATATCATTGGTTGGTTGGTTGGTTAGTGAATGCTTCTTCCTCCAGTGAGGGTTCTAGCAAGGGAGTCCCAATCCTGATCAATGTTAGCTTCTGGTTGAGGAGTGTATTTGTTTAAGATCATCCTCAGAGAATGGGTAAATACTTTGTTCCTTACATTTTCAATATATGTATTACATTTTTATTTTGATCTGACCCGTTTTATGAACAAGTATCCGTGAGACGGTCTCAGACAAATTTTTACCAAGTAAAACCATTTTTACTCAATCCGTTTATTTACCACTGTTCAAAAACATTTTGTTTGTATAGAGGTTATGAATTTGCAATTTTTAATTAATTAATTAATTTGCCTTTAGGTAGTAAAGCAAGAGGCTTTGAGAAAATGGAAGGATACTTAACAGGGAAGGAGCTTCCCCACATTTTTAATTCACATAACCAATGAATATGAATTGGTTATCTGGATTAGCTCCGATCCTTTTAGGAATTCCTTTTTTATCTTGCTTTTTGTTTATTTATTTTTGGAGGCAGACCAACCTTGAAGGCAGCCAGCTTGATTGCCTTTTCTTCTAAGAGTCATGGTTTAATCTTGTCCTAATAACCGAACCACCTCAAAACTACAGCAGTTAAAAAAAATCAATTTTGACTTCGGATAGATTCTCATCCTCTAATATTTGGAGAGGCTTAATGTGTATGCTTAACAAATTTCAAGAATTGCATCAACAATATAATTTGTCAAAATCATATATATATACAGGCTTTTGAGTTCTACATTTTACAAGAAAGATATTTATATTTTTGTTTCATCATTGAGCTGATTGAGAAATTGCATCCTGCAAATATTTCAAGGTTCTTTGATGTTGTTGGAACCACATAAACCAAAACTCGAAATGGTCTTCTGTCACTACTTGCACGTACTTCTCTGATGGATTCTTCAAATTCTTACTTTCATTTGCTGTTTTAATTTTAGCAATTGGGATTAACACCTTATAATGCATTCTCATTGACTTCCCGCTAGAAGAAGGGACTCTGATTGATCTCTCACTAAGAAAAGCAACCTTCACAGTAGAAACAAAAAGTAGGCCAGGCAATGGACCAGCTGTTGTTGATAAACAACATTGAGAAGCCTTCAACAGTTTTTCACCTTCTCTAACACCGAAGTTCTTCTTGAACACCTTTTGAACACCGCCTGCTCGGAGAAGTTTCGCCCCTAGTATCAGCTTGCCCTTCACACTGTCTGTTATCTTTAAGGAGGTAGAAGTCTTACCATTTCTTGTTTTTGAAGGCTTTGAAGAGAGAGACAGATGGCATTGGGTGGCAGAATTATCAGGAAGAGCCCATTTTCTTGAGCTTTGATTCAATAAAACTGCCCAGTTTATTGGAACCTGGCTCTCAATTCTTGATTTGATGGTTTGATTTTGCTTCATCTCTGACAAAATTTTCTTCTTTGTATTGGCAAGGATAACAAGAAATTATCTTTGCTAAAGGGCGAGTATGTAGACTTGAATGAGTTGCTTTCTGGGATAACTGATTCTTTCACAAATAATGTGTATTTATAGAGGGTTAAGTAGGGAGTTGGTGGATGTGAAGTTTGAGTCTGATGAGTCAGATTTATGTCATCATGAGACAAAAAAGTGAGAAGATGACTATAAACCCTTTTAGGAAAGATATTACATATTATTTAAAAGATTAAAGTAGACATTAGCATTATATGATGAGTCAGAAATCATACTAGTCCCTGTGTCAAAAAGTAGTTGGGTGGTGCCTGGTCTTAACAGGTAGATGATAGGTTGACTGAGCATTCTTATGTTGATAGCTTGTATGCGATGTAACATACTGTTAAGCAGAGGTCGGTAAAGGTCAAATTTATCTCCGCTGACTTGGGATTGTTGCAGGGCTTAAAGGTCAAGTTCAGCACTCAACGTCTTGAAAATGTATGGCGGTATAAGAAAATAAAGTTATGTATTCATTACTAGCTATAAGTTTTGACTTATTGGTAAGGTTTTGATCCAAACACATACATACAATCTTCAATTCATGAAATAAAATCTTTGTTTCATGTATGGGCAAGGGAAACTTCCCACATGCTAGCAGGTGAGGTCAGTCACAAGTTGTGAAAACCAGGGTGTTTTAATGCTTATCTGCGTCACCACCATCTAAACTTTTACATACTTTTCTCATATTTGATGTGTAAAGGTGTATGTTTTAGGCCAGCCATCCCAATCAAGAAAAATGAATGTTCTGAGGCCAGCCGCTGGGTTGTTGACAGTTGAATGTTACTTTTGACTTTTGAGGACATTGTATATCACCTTCAATTCTTTCAATTCATTAAATCTTGAATTCATAAAATTCAATTTTGTGAATAAAGAATTCGATCTGATGGCAGAACTTTGTGGATAAAATTGTGGACAAACTGGATCTATTTTGGATAAAACAGAACTTTCATGATGGTTGCACTATTTCTTTTGACAAAACTGATTATCTCATTCAAATCAAGTTTATTTGAATGCTTTTAAATCCCATAAATCACAAATGAAGATGTTCAAACTAGACTCATTTGAGTTTGAAAAAATGGAGTATATATTGGAATTGGGATTAATACCTTATAATAAGCCAATTCCTTGTTGGCTGAGTTGATAAACATGGCCAGGCCAGATGCAGTAGTATATATTGGAAGCATATTCCCTTGATTCTTGTTAACGTCTGATTTTGCGTCATCTTTGTATTCCTTTTGTTTTTGTTGACAATGATGGCGAGAAATTATGTATGTTAAAGCTAAGGGTGAGCACATACTATACAAGTGAATGCGTATGTGAATCTCCACCATAAAAACTTTATTTGTCTTAGTTTGCTCCTTTTGTTTATGTTTCTTTGATGTGTAAAGCTATAAGCTGTAAGACAACTAACTATCCAAATTAAGGATCCTTATCGTAGATTGTTTTTTATGACTGAATGTTACATGCATTTTAAGATCAGTGCACATTAACACATCATCCTCCAGCTCAACACTTTTTAACCCATATATATATATATAGAGTTAGGGTACTTGTTTAGTTGTTTAGATAAGATCGTGAGATCAAATCTTGTGCATCCATGCAATAACTTAATGGTTTAGATTGATTTAAGATTCTAAGTTGAAGTGTGTGTGAACGGTGATAAAATGTGTGCTACGGTGATTAAGTGTGTACGAACGGTGATTGAATGTGTGCAAACGGTGATTAAATGTGTGCGAACGGTGATTAAATCAATGTAAACGGGGTGGGTGTGTCAAATAATCTAGATCAATGAAATTTTTTAGATTGATGTACAAGATTTGATCTAAAAATATTTTAATGGTCTAGATTGATTAAGATTTCAAGTTGAAGTGTTTGCTAACGGTGATTAAATGTGTGCAACGGAGTGTGTGTCAATCCATCTAGATCATTAAAAAATATTACATGATGTACAAAATTTGATCTCATGATCCTACCTAAACAAATGATCTCATTAGAACCCTACCACACACACACACACACACATATATATATATAGAGAGAGAGGATTGCATTCACATGCAAACACCCTTAAAATAAAAAGAGAGGATTGCCAAGGACCTTGTAGTCCAGTGGCATCAAACATTTCCATTTATACGGGAGGTGGTGGGTTCGAGCCTAGGTGGTGGGTTCGAGCCTCAGTGGAGGCAATACTGACTCTTGTGAAAGTAGTTATGAACAGATACTGCATTCTAATAGAGTTAGTAGTATTCGAAAAAAAAAAAAAAAAGAGAGGATTACATGTGGCCCTAGGATTACTGGATATGGACGGATTAGATGCAACTAAAGAAAGTAATTACATAATCTGATTTGGATAGGAAAAGGGTAATTACGGGAACCCAATAACTAATTAAACTAGGATTGTAATTGGCAAGGATTTCACGCCAGAAATAAAGAAGTGTAACTATGGTAGGAGTCGTATACAACCGTGACACCACGAACCCCTTGCAGAGAACGAATTCGCAAGCAGTTCTCCGATCGTGTGGACACATGTGGAATGTACAATCAGAGTCCAGAATTCACTCAGTGTCGCTCCGTTTGTCACCAGAGCTAACAGATAACATAACATCGCCTTCTGAATCACTTTCAACAACACTAGCTTCAGCGGACTTCTTCTCTCTCATGCTTCTTGCAATACTTACAGGATTTGTTGGACTTACGTCCTTTGGACTTGGATCTAGATTTTTTATTGCTACTCTCGGTTTTAACTGAACGATCTCTAACAGTCAAGCCTTCACCTTTGTCCCCAGACTTAGTTTCTAAGTCAAATTTTTCTTTGGACAATAGGTTCGACTTAACACTGTCGAAAGTTAGGACATCAAGACTATTACCATACAGCATAATTTATTTGAAATGCTTGTATGACATAGGGAGAGAAACAAGCAATAAAATAGCACGATCCTCATCTTCAATTATGACATCAATATTTTCCAAGTCCAATAAAATAGAATTGAATTCATCCAAATGAGACTGAATAGAAGTACCTTCCGTCATACGGATTGTGTACAGCCGCTCCTTTAGGCGCAGCTTGTTCGCCAGAGATTTGTCCGCGAATCCAGCTCGTCCCATAAATCTGACGCAGTCGTCTCACCTATCACCTCACGTAGAACCGATTTAGACAGGCACAATTGAATGGTTGAACGTGTCTTGTCATCTAAATCTTCCCAATCTTCATATGTCATTGTAGCTGGTTTCTTCTTCTTCCCAGCTAGCGCTTTCTTCAAACCGTTCTGGGTTAGAACGGCTTCCATCTGAACCTTCCAGATAGAAAAGCTAATTTTCCCGTCGAACTTCTCGATATCGAACTTGGTAACAGTTGACATCTTTGAAAATAATTCTTAATTAAACCGCTTTGATACCACTTGTTAGGAATATAGCGGAATAATGCGGAAGCGAATAATCGAAAATTGAGAATTATAGAAGTTAAATAATAGGGAAATTATAGAAACAACAAATGAATTAATTAAGTGGGAAAATATAATAATATATATATATATATTAGTTAATCTCTTAAAGAGATTACAAAGGAATAATATATATATCTATGCCTACGTGAGAACAAAGACGGAAGAAAAGAATATAATTCAATTGAATTGATGTGCATTACAAAGAAAAGAACTAAAGCTATTTATAATGAAATGAATCTTATTCGGGAGGTTAAAAATGAATTCCTTACCTTTTCGGTAGCCCATCCCTTTTGTTCCTCAAAAGCCTCCGACCAAAGATTTATTGAAGTCGGTCTCGTGGCTTCTTTCACTAACCCGAGACCAAAGAAGACCCTTTGGATTAAATGGCAACACCCTCCCATCGGACGTTTAAAGCTCAATTCTGATGCTTCCTTTTCAGCAATCTCTTGTGGAGGAGGTGCGATCCTACGAAACTCTGAAGGTTTTTTTATTGTTGCATTATCTTTTCCCCTTACAGCTTCCTGTGCACTAGAAGCGGAAGCTCTTGCTCTTGCCTTTGCTATGAGATGGTGTGATCTGGCAGCTCGTAAACCAACTCTCATTGAAGTGGATTCCTCGGTTCTTGTCCATCTCATTCTTAATCACGAAGCTCCAATCCCATGGAAGATTCGACAATCAATTTTCACCATATGTAACATTTCTATTTTGAATGGTGCAAGTAATGATGGCCTTCAATAGCCATTATGTGGTTCCATGTAACGGAAACCGTTACATGACCTATATTGATGGTTCTATAGGTATAAAAGGGATAGGTCCCCCACTGCTCAGGTTACAGACTACAACACATACACCATCTATTTTGAACCTGAGAACAAGTGGGAGACACTCTGCAGGAATTTCTACCACTACACACAATCAACAGCACACACCAAAGGCAATCTAAAGGACAACTATGGCCGGAGGTTAGTATAGTTATGTGTATTAGTCTAACATTTGGTATCAGAGCTATTTTATCTCTGCCTAGTTGTATGAATTGTTAAGTTTGCAATTTCAAATTCTGAAAAATAAGATAATTTGTTATTGAGATTGCAATGTGTTGTTTGAATGCTTTAGGAGTCAGTATGTATTCTATACAGAAATTTTCTTCATACATATATATACATATTTCCGCATATATTCGTGTATATATAGACACTGTAATTTTGAAACATTATATACAAATTTCTTCAGCATATATTTGTATATATACTGTCTTTTTCGTATTATAAAAAAAAAAGGAGGGCATAAGGAAATTTGGGGATTTTGGCCGGCAACCATTCGGATGGTCACTGCGTACCCCATTTTCCGGCGACTTCAATCGCTGCCTTAGGGCGGCACGGTCGCCGGTGCGCCCTCTTTTCTGGCCACCTCCATTGGGCGGCGGCGGAACAACGTAAACAAAAAAAAAATTGAAAACCTGGTGTATCGACGGTCGGTGTTGCGCCTTCATCTCCGATGCTCGGCGAAGACGACAGGCGACGATGACGAGCGGCGGCGACGCTGGTTTCCGGGAGACGGCGGTTGCGAGGTCGGGATTCTCGGCATATGACCGCTGCTATCTCTCTCTGCTGCTTGGTCGCGATTGCTTG